>ML339490.1:0-47846 GCA_005239505.1 Nicotiana paniculata
GAGGCTTTGTATGGTCGGCGATGTCGTTCTCCTATCGGGTGGTTTGAGCCTGGAGAGGCTAAGGTATATGGCACCGACCTAGTGAGGGATGCCTTGGAGAAAGTGAAGTTGATTAGGAAGAGGCTCCGTACAACACAGTCCAGACAGAAGAGTTATGCGGATCAGAGGGCGCGTGATGTATCATTTATGGAGGGAGATAGGGTCCTGTTGAAAGTCTCGCCTATGAAGGGTATTATGAGGTTTGGGAAGAAGGGCAAGCTGAGCCCGAGGTTTATAGGTCCATTCGAGGTGTTGAGGCGAGTTGGGGAGGTTGCTTATGAGCTGGCCTTGCCTCCTAGTTTATCAGGAGTTCATCCAGTTTTTCATGTATCCATGCTCTGGAGGTACCACGCCGACTTCTCTCACGTGGTTGATTTCAGCACTATTCAGTTGGATGAGAGGTTGGGCTACGAGGAGGAGCCAGTTGCTATTATTGATAGACAGGACCGCCGGTTAAGGTCCAAGAGAGTTTCTGCCATAAAGGTCCAGCAGAAAGGCCATCCAGTTGAGGAGGCGACCTGGGAGTTCGAGGAGGACATGCGGAGCAGATATCCACACATATTCAGCACTTGAGGTATGATTCTAGACCCGTTCGAGGACGAACGTTTGTTTAAGAGGTGGAGAATGTAACGACCCGACCGGTCTTTTTGCGTTATCGTACCCCGTTCCCCTAAATGAAACTTCCCATAGTGGCTTTTTATGATTTATGACTTGCAGGGACTGGTGGTCCGGGATTCGGAGGTGTTTAGAGTGTTATAGGAACAATTGGTTCCTTAAGGTTGGCCTTTAAGGCCAAGTTTGACTTCGGTCAACATTTTGGGTAAACGACCTCGGAATCAAGTTTCATCGGTTCTGGTAGCTTCGTGTGATGATTTTGGACCTGGGCGTATGTTCGGAATGGGTTTCTGATGACCCGAGAGCGTTTCGGCGTCCAATATTGAAATAAGAAGTTCCTTAAGTTCCTATTGTAGTTTTGGACGTGTTTTGTGTTATCGAGGTCCCAACGGAATTTTGAGACCGAGAATAGTTCCGTTATGTCATTTTGTGACTTGCCTGCAAAATTTGGTGTCATTCCGAGTAGTATAGGTCAGTTCGGCGCATTGTTAGCGAAGTCTAGAAAACTTAAAGTTCCTAAGTTTGGTTCTTGGGGTTTTGAGGTGTGATTTCGAGTTTTAGCATTGTTTTGGGTGTTCAAAAGGCTCGAGCGAGTCCGTATTATGATTTGTGACTTGTTAGTATATTTAGACGGGGGCTCAGGTGGGCCAAGGTGCCTCCCGGACACCATACTAAGTAGAACCAGCTGAAGTAGCTGCTGGTGCACCTGTTCTAGTGTGGCCGCAGGTGCGGTTGACCAGTCGCAGGTGCAGGACCGCTCCTGCGGTCCCAGCCTCGCAGGTGCGACCCCCAGTGGTCTGGCCAATTATTGTAGGTGCGAACAGAGTTCCGCAGGTGCGGGCCCAGGCTCCCCAGTCGATTTCCGCAGGTGCGAGCCTTTGCTCGCAGGTGCGGTCCTCGAGCCGCAAGTGCGAAAACACTGTTCAGGCAGTGTGTTTTTATACACGGGTTTAATTCATTTTCTCATCTTCTTCTTCTTCCTTGGGGCGATTTCCACAATTTTAGAGGGGCAAATGACTTGGTTATTGAAAGTAAGTAAATTCTACTCTAATATTAGCCGCATGCATGAATTCCTAGTTAATTTCAATCACATAATTAGTGAAAAATCAAGAATTGGGTAGTAACCTAAGGCTTTCGATAATTTGATAATTTACCCGTAAATTTGCTATGGAATCAAGTCAAGATCGTATATTAATGATCCTTAGGCTTTGGGTGAGGGTTTCCTTCGAGAATTACTGGAATCTGAGCATGCGGGTCTGGGGTCGGATTTTAGATTGTCTTCAAGAATGGTGAATTTGGCTAAATAATAGGAGAATTCCATGCTTTGAATATAAATTAATGTATTTGTATAACATTTGGCTAGTTTCGAGTCCTCGAGTGTAGAGTTAGGAGTTTCAGGCGCGTTCTTGGTCCGGGGAGTAAATTCGACGCAAGGTGAGTCTCCTTTCTAACCTTTTAAGGGGAAAATGTCCCCCTAGGTGATTTAAATGCTATATGTGATAATTTGTGGGGGCTACGTACGCACAAAGTGACGGGAGTCCGTACGTAGCGGCTATTACTATTATGTGCGGGTAGTTAGGCCCACATCATGCCTTGTGTTTTACTTGATATGAACTATATGCTTAATGAATTAATGTTACATGTTGCTTATTTCCCCAAAGTTATGAAATTTGAGAAAAACTTGTAAGAAATTGTTTACTGAAAAGTATTCTCTTTTAAAAAGGAATAATGTGTGTGCATGTGACCGCTTCGCAATTTACATTCCGCGGGCGGAGTGTGATTTCCCCACTCTTATGGGAACGGGTCGTACGCCACGGCGGATTGAGAGGTGCATTTTTGGTACGGGACGTTCGATCCTCGACAGTGCATAGAGAGGTTGAGAGATGCACTTTTGGTACGGGCCGTTCGATCCTCGACAGTGCATAGATGTAAGTACTTTGTGGAGAGGTGCACTTTTGGTACGGGCCGTTTGATCCTCGGCAGTGCACAGGCATGACTATCTTATGACTCCGGTCGGTTGTCCTTACCCAGCATGCGTGTGATTTATTTGTTACTAAATTCATGGATATTGATCTGACAGATATTTGGGGGAAAAGTGAAGTGGTAATTGTTTTATTTATTCCCAGTATTCTTCCTGGATTTCAGTACCTTACATATATACTTGTTGCTTCACTGTCTTTACATGCCTACTGTTTCCATTATATTCTGTTAAATTATATTGTTGGACCTTAGTGAGTGACATGTCGACCTCTCGTCACTACCTCTTCGAGGTTAGGCGGGATACTCACTGGGTACATATATATTTATGTACTCATGCTACACTTCTGTACTTAATTGTACAGGTTCTGAGGCTGGTGTTTCTGGTTATCCGACCGNGTTTCCTCTTTTATTTAAATTATCTAAGCTTAAAACTTTGGGTATATGTGGGATTGGTATGTCAAATCAGGATAATCTCACTAATAAACAACCGTTGGCTTGCCTGACTCCGGTGTTGGGCGCCATCACAACCTGTTTTCGATTTTGGGTCGTGACAATGACCAAAAGAAGAAGTCTCAATCTAGAATAAATATTGAAAAAAAAGAAAAGGAAAGAAGTAAATCCAAAATGCAGAAGCGGACGAAAAGATGTGAACTGCTCAAGACATGGCTTGAAGTCACGCGCATTGCGGTTCTTGTTTTGATAAGAAGAAGCCATAAAAGAATGAACTAGCACCCGCAGTAATCAAGCATCAAGGTTCATATCGAATCTACATGAAGAACCAGTCAAGACTAAAGATCAAGTTTCAGAGGACTTATAGATAGGAATCTTGTAACTCATAGCTAATAGGTTCGTTTAGTTTCTTTGATTTTGATTTCCATGGAATAAGGAGTTCAACAAGAAGCAACAGCAGCAACAACAGTGAAATCACAGCTTTCCGGCAGTCCCAACTACCAAAACTTCTAGAACTACACTGACCCGATTCATTTGTAGCTAAGGATATGTAGGCAACCAGGTTCGGTCAAACTTTTTCAAAATGCTTCCCATGGAGTTTAAAAAATGAAAAAATTGGTCGTAATTGCTCATTTTATCTTTTCCCAAAAACTCTTCGTATTCTCGAGCAAAGAGGGGCATATGTGAGCACGTAATTTTTACCTCATATATGAAATCACTCCTAAAAATATCCAAAATAATTTTTTATTACTTTGTAGAATCTTAAAAAATTTATTTGACTGAATCTTTATTGCATTGGTAGATCATTTGCATCATTAGGAATATATTAAAACCATCAAAAATATTTTATTATTCATTTTTGTATTTTTAAATTATAATTGCATTATTGGCATTTAGTTGCATGTAGTTGCATTAGTTAAGTACACAAAAATAACAAAAATTGTATTTATTGTTTTTCTTTGCATTTTAGTTAGTAATTCAATTAAAGCTTAAGGTGATAATTAGTTAATTATTAGACAAATTGGATAATTAGGTTAGGGTCAAATTAGATCTTCAATTTAATAGGCCAAGTTTTAAATAGAAGCAAAAGAAAAGCTAGTGGGTCAAGCCATGAGGCCCAAACCCCTTGAATAATCCGCTATAGCCCAATCCCTAGGTCCGGTCCAGCCTGTGCAAAGATCAAACGATGGTGTGTTGGCATCAGTTAATCTCAATCGTTTCTTGATCAAGATCTAACGGCCCTGAACTAATCACCCTCCCCCCTTACAACTATCCAAACCAAACCCCCCAAGGACCTAACAAACTCGTCTCTCTCACCATCCGTCGTCTCTGTCGCCGAAAATTGCCCTACGGCGGCAGGCAGTCCCTAAACAACCCCAAATCATCACCAAACAATCTCCTCTTCCTCCTAATCCTAAACCCCAACCCGTTTCCTTTAAAAATCCCTACAACTCTACGATTTTAGATCTAGGAAGTCACAAAAACTTAAATACACCCTCATTTCGATTTTCCCCAAATTTTGGCCTACCTGAGGTTCAAACCAACGCCAATCGAACACTCTTATTGAGAGTTGTCAATTGGAGTCAGTGTCGACCTATTTTAGGCACCAGAATCCGGCCAACTCACCATTGACCGGCCAGCAACGTGGAAGCCCCATAACATTCATTTCTCTTACTGGTATATGGCAGACATCGTCACGTATAGTGCTTCTTATGCCTCAAGTGTAGGCTAATTCTCATGTAACGATTCCGGTTGTTAGCCAGATGTCTCTTCTCATGTAGCCATGTTTCGATTATGTAATCCTTTTCCCTTTCTTCTTTGTTCTTCTTAAGATTTTAATTAGAAATTAACTTAGTTTAGTCCTGTTGTAAGTTTATCACTATTAAAGCTTAGTTAAGTCACTTCATTATCATGTTGATTTGTATTGGAACTACTAAATAGATTAGATGCATGATAATTTTGTTTGAACTATTATTGGATGTAGTAGCCTTAGACTTCAAGTTTCCGTATGATTGCACGGTTTTTCAGTTGGTCTAATTTTCACGGGATTGGGTCAATCCTAGACGGTCCCACTAAGCTTAGAAACCATTGGGCTTTGGTTATAGGCTCGGATTCTTTTTGCTTTCTAATAAAGTGCAATTAATCAAAATTCAAAGGGAAAGGGGGTGGCAATAGAAATAAACTTGAGGAATTTTTCTGTTACAGCTCAAAAGCTTCTAGTTAAAAGGAAAGAGGGTTATCTCTGCAAAAGAAAATAGGAGAAGGTCAAATTTTGGGGTCTAAGGGTAAATAACAGAAAGTTTAAAAGGTGGAAATGAATTAGGAAAATCTTGGTGTTGTCCTGACAAATGTTGTTATAAATACACACTATTAAACAGCCAAAAGACCTAAACACACTGATACAAAAAGAATAGAACAACTCTGCCTCCCTAAAAATTCTGAGATATGGAAATTTCGAGAGCTCCAAAATAAGAAAAGGTAAAAAAAAAAAGATTTTAAGTTGTTTTCTATTTCTATTCTTCATACTCCACATCTATGGATTCAAAAAAGGTTGTTTGATTGTTAGAGTTACTGATTTTATTACTGGAAACTGTTGTTTATTGACTGGAATTGTTGGAAACTCCATCTTAATCTATCTTTCTCCCTGTATTTGGCCTATTTCCGCCTGTTTCAAGTTTTAGGTACACATCTTATGAACTTGTATAATTTTTAAATTTTAGCATAATCACACTTCTCTGCTCTTCTATGAAATTCAGATATATTACTGCCTTTCATGTGTTGTTTCTTTTTTTGTATTTAAATATATCCAGATCTTGTTTTATTGTGATGGTATGTTTGTTATTTGCATTTAAAGTTCACATATCTGCTAGAACTAGCAGGCCTAGGTAATACACAAACTGACTTTGAATGCACTATTATAAAATAGTTAAAGCACGAATGAGTAATATGAATGAACTGTCGTGATTTCTGTGAATCCTTAGTTGCAATGATCTTTGTTCGCGTTTGGAATTTATGAATATGGATTATATACTTTATTTTGTGAAATCAATCATTTTATATTCATCTAATAAGATCCCAGGAGTGTGTTGGACAATAGTTGGTGATTGAAAGAAGTTATATGAAGCAGTAGTTTACAGATTCGGCTCATATCTTTAAGCTGAATCAATTTCATTAATTGTAGCTAATTGATATTATGAATTTGAGATAAGGAAGTATTAACTTCAAGTAGAGAAGACTATTGTATGATAATTTCGTTTAAGTTGGTGATTAAACTTGTTGTGGTACTCCAGTTTGTTGCAATTGAATACAAGTTTAATTGATTTTCCTTCCGAAAAATGTTTGATATTGGGCCTGGTCACGGTTCAGGACTGCATTTGTGATACTTTATTAATTTGAACTCTTGAGTTACAGCAACGAAATTTATCTGTTGGGCCACCCATGGCAAACTTGTCAGGCCCACGTTTCATGAGTTTTGGGTGTTTGAATTCATCTGTCCCCATGATGGATCGTTACATGAATTTGGGCCCATTTCAACTCATTCTTCGTTCCTAATATCTAATTGAACCACTACCAATTATATGATTGAAGTAGAATTAATTAATAATCACTGCCTTGTGTCTATAAATAAACCCAGACTTGGGACACAATAATAATTATTTCAAGTGTCGACTCTAATTAAATAAAATAATATCATTTTGAATAATCTCACTTTAATTGGAGAACTCTTTATCTTCGAAAAAAGTAGGTGTGACAGTTACGATATTTTAGTGATTATATTTTGAAATGGTGATGAGTCTCGCAGTTTTAAAGAAAAGGGGGCGGATGATGAAGGTTGTAGTGGTGAGTTCAAATGTGATATTGTCGCTGGTGGTTAGGTGATGAGGGAGATAGTATCAAATGAAAAAGTGGAGGAAGGGAATAAAATGGGGGTGGGGTGCAATATGACATCTACCTCAGTAAAATATCAGGTCATGTAGGATGATGTTGCCATGATGGAGGGCCTTAATGGCATAGGAGTATTTTTGTATTAGTTTTAATATTTCCCCTTATCCCAATTGTGATAGTCCTTCTTTTGAATATGTCCTTAAAAAATAATATATTTCTGTATTTAAAATATAATTTAGCTTTAAACTTTTCATTGCTACATAAATTTTATGCCTTAATTTAAATTGCAGGGAAAAAACTCTTTTTTTTCTCCTTACAATCCCTTCCCAGTCAAACAAACTCACTTGAAATAGTATTAATATTTCACCGATTTCAAATGTTGATTTAGCGTTTGCAAATACAAATGCATCATACATGGCAGCGGTTTACGCATCAAATATTAGTACTCCTAGTTTAGTGCTTTAAATAAAGAACCTCACTATTGTAATACGAGGAAATTCTTGAGAGGTTAGTTTGTTATAACCAGAAGTAAGAGGGATTAATTGTCAGAATTGTTAGAAGTCGCTAAGTGTGCTCTATATATGAGTACATAAATGATACTCAAACAACAATAGAAATATCTTCTTTGAACTCTATTTAAACGTTTCTCTCTATAATTTTCGTTCAGATCTTAGAATCTGTATGATGCACGTTATAATTCTTTGTAATTCCCATAAAATCTAGATTTATTGATATGGTATCAGAGCAACGGACCTGAAGACGTTAGCTCCGACGAGAAATTCCTGCAGAATAGTGTAGAAATTGAAGAAATTCACCGCTGGCGAAGCTCAATTTTGATCGGCCATGACAGGAAATGAAGTAACCTCACTCGAGCACAATCATCCTCTATATCTTAAAGCATCAGATGCTCCACAGCTACTTTTGATTGTAATCAAGCTCACACAGATCAAAACAAGCCTCAATATAATTGAATATCAAGCTAACATATGCATTGCTGCAAGCTGGTTTTGTTTAGTGTTCTCATGATCATTCCTTATTCACCCAGAAGAATGGAGCAGATATTGTAATACTCTTAGTATATGTAGATTATCTTCTGATATCATGAAGTAGTAATAGCCTGAATAGAGTAGCCAAAAAAAACCTTACACAGAAATTTCAAAATAAAGAATCTACGGGAAACTTAGATATATCCTAAGAATTGAGATGATGGATCCAACAAAGGTATTCTACTCAATTAGAGAAAATATGCACTGGAGTTAATTTTAGAAGTTGGCTTAAGTGCATGCAGGCCAGTATCAACACCAATGGAGCAAAATCACAAACTCACTACAATCAATTATGATAAGCATGTTGGCAATGTTGATAATGTAAAGCTGCAAGAAGTTGGTATCTATCAGAAGTTGAATGGAAACCTGTTATAATTAATAATTACAAGGGCAGACATATGCTTTGGAGTCCATGTGTTGAGTCAATTTATGCAACATCCTAAGGAGTCTCATATGGAGGTGGCATTGAAGGTAGTCGGGTATATCAAAAGCAGTCTAGTGATCAAATTAGGGGATTCTTTGTTATCTTCAAAATCAAAGAAGCAGCAGGTTGTAAGCAGAAGCTCTTTAGAAGCACAATATAGAAGCATGGCAGAAGTAATTTGTACGAAAGCTTTGCCGGAAGAACTGGGAAACAAAGTGGAGGAACCAATACATCTACACTATGACAGTAAAGCAGCCTTACAAATTGCTGCAAATTCAATTTTTCATGAGAGAACCAAACACATAAATATTGATTGTTATTTTGTAAGAGAAAGGATCAAGGAAGGGTTGATTACAACCAACTACATACCCACAAAATAATAACTGGCAGACTTGATGACTAAGGGTCTTGTTACATCTCAACATATACTTCTTCTAGGCAGGTATGGATTAGTGGATGTTTTTCATCCTCCAACTTGAGGGAGAGTATTATATACAAAGAAATTCTTGAGGGGTCAATTTGTAATAACAAGAAGTTAGAGGAGTTAGTTGTCAGAATTAGTTAGAAGTAGGGGTGAGCATAAAATCCGAAAAATCGAAATTCGAACCGGACCGAATTAATTCGATATTTCGGTATCGGTTTATTCGGTATATCGGTATAATGCGGTGTCAATTTTTCGATTATTCGGTATTTCGGTACAATACTCGGTATTGAGATTTCGATATTTCAGTATACGAAAATACCGAACAGTTAGAATAGATTGTGAAATATTAGTCTTAAATTTTGTAATAAAAGACAGTAACTTCTCCTTATAGAATGAGATGTTTGTCCATTATTTATAGAATATCATGACAAATCTTGGACAGCTCCTCTTCTACCTTCCGCCTATATCCCTTAATCAACTTCACATTGTTGTTATTTCCTTTTGACTCTTCTCTCTGCTCAATAAAAGGCATAATACGCCAAGAAGCCCTTTAAGCTCCAATAAAATTCTTGTAACCAACAGAAAGCATCGAATTTTGCAACTTTCTTCATACTCTCAACCATTTCTGAGATGCAATATGAATCTGAAGTTACCAAACAGAACAATGGTGCAAAGATTTTTATATCTCATTCCAGTACATAATTTTGTCTTGCTTCCTTAGATTTATCATAGAAAATGATGTCTGCATATGAATCAAAATAACCTCTCATGCACATGTGCTATTCTAATTTTGTATGTTTCGTATGTATTTGAAGTGTTTATTTACCAAATCTAGTATGCAAATTGCCGCTCCTTCACCGACACCCATCGCCATGCCATTGCTTGTCACGTTAGACAGGATAGTGCGATACCGAAATCGTACCGAACCGATAAAGAAAATATCGTACCGTACCAAACTACTTTTGGTACGGTATATTTAGTATGCATGATTGATATATCGAATACCGAAGTACCGAATAGTAATTCATAAATACCGTACCGAAGTACCGAATAGTTAGAAGTCGTTAAATGCACTCTATATATGAGCACATATACTGCTGCCCAAAGCAACAAAAAAAAATATTTTCTCTGAGCTTCTCTCAAAAAATTTCTCTCTAGAATATTCTTCAGATCTTAGTTTAAAATTCTCTGTAATTCCCATTGAATCTAGATTTGTTGATATTCACTATTTGAAAACATTGGTTTTTATTCTCATTAGAAACACAGAACAAGGATTCAAGAGTTAAGAAGAAAAGTAAGCAGGAAAGAGATTGATAATTGTATAATAGACCAAATATATATGTTGTTTTTGTCGAGTATATTTTCAGTAACAATGTTTTTACAATATAGACAATGTTATTTATCCAAAACGAACAAAATAATCTACTGTATTTTTTATTTGTTTTGGTAGCCCAAAATCAACGTTGTTGACTATTTTACGAAATACTACGACGTTGCATAATCCCTCTTCGAACTAGCTGCTTCCTTTTATTTAATTTCTTTGCTTTTGGCAGTACGTTATAACAATTCACAGCTGAATACTTGCCAATGTACTGAAGTTAATGGGTGTGACAAATTCTTGTCCAGTTGCATAAAGAAGAGACAAAGCAGCCATTTCAGATGCTTTCTGAGTTGGGTGAAACCAATCCCAAAACAAGTATTTGTCGCGCTTGTTACAAAGATCAGATTTTGGAGTACATTTACTGCTTCCTTTGGAAGGTCCTGTCCCACAGCAGGCTGATTCAACTTCTTCAAAACCTACGTCATCACAAATAAAAAATTACTCAATTTTAATGTATTGATACACACATTACGAAATTATTTAATACTAGTATTAATCACTATAAAAGTTGTTTGACTAAGTTTATTTTTTATGCCTTCTTAAAAAGAGAAGTAATAGTTGAGGGACTCCTTTACACAATTGTATGGATCATTTATAGGAGCAACAGTAGATTTGAAAACAACAACTAATGTTTTCATTATTTTCTGAAGTAATACTTTGTGTTAAACCGAATTTTTGTGGCTAAACCGACATTTAGAATGGAGATAGTTCTTAAATCGAGCTTCCAAGGATTAATTAGGATATTCTTATCTCGAGTATCCGTGTTTTGATATTGATGGTAACTATGTTGCTTGGACTTGGGTGGAGGTATTCGGTACGGTACGGTCTAAATATATATGGAGGTTTTCATTGCATAAGTTTTAGAATTCAGAGATATGCTTTCAAGTACGGATATGGGTACAGTTGAAATTTTGTGAATGAAAACTTGAAAAACTTTTAAAATCTGTCTTTCAAATATCTCCATGTTCAAATATCAACCGAGTAATTCATGACGTCCAGACGGGGATGAACCAACTCACATTCCCAAGTTAGGTTATATATATTCACAAGTTTACACCCAGTAGCTAGTTCTTTGATGTAGTCGGAAAACTGATCCAAGTTATATCAATAATTACCTGATGCAACTGCATTATCAATGACGCCCTTGGTCATTAAGTAAGAATTTCCAAGTGAAAATTTCACTCCTGGATTTGTTGAGCTGAAATCTTGCAGCAAGCTGAGAGTTGTATTATAAAATGATTGAGCAAAATCATTTAGCGTCTCATTACAAGCACCACCAGGTGTTACACTACGTATAGCCGGACAGCACCCAATCGTTGGAATGCTCACAATTCCAAATTTCCTTGCACCTAGATTATATAAATTCTGCATTTAAATTAACCAAAAAATCTTTCAACTTTTCATAGTACAAGGAAACAGAACATTATAATACTGCAGTAAAGAGAAAATATAAAATAAAAGCTACCAAAACTCCATCGATAAAGCTGTGTCTGGTATGACCGAAACTATTTTCCATAGAAAACTGTCTATTGGAAAATATTTTCTTACAAATTATTTTCTAGTAATATTGGTTGGTGAATTATGGAAAAAATTATATAATAATAATAATAAGCGAAGGAAGTTATTTTCGTTAAAGAAAAAATACATTTTGGTAACTAAGCACCAAAATGATTTTCTCTTAAAAAATAGTTTACGGAAAATGACTTATGTCGAACGAAATGCAGGTAGAAAGTAATTAATTAAGACCTACTTTAATTTGCCGGAAGGGGTTGCATTCAAGAATATACTTTTTTTTATTTTTCCAAGTGAAAATCCTAAAATGCTAGGTCTGAGAAAGGAAAATTAATCTCGTAACAGCTCAGCCCGCTAGTGATATTGATCGTTCTGGACCTAAATCCTTATGGATTTTAAGCAGGTCACTAGGGTCTAAGGCTTGTTATCTTATATACCCAGCATGAGTGGCTCTGATACCATCTTTAACGGTTCAGCCCGCTAGTGATATTGTCCGCTCTGGGCCTAAGCCCTCACGGGTTTAAAACGAGACATTGGGATCTAAGACTTGTTAACTTATATACCCAGCATCCCTCTTGTGTTATGCCGATGTGGGACTCTGTCTAAAGTTTGGGGTGTTACAAATCCAAGATTAAGAGTTCGCAGAAAACATGACATTCTAACCTGTAAGTGATTGGCAAAGCTATCACTGAGATCAGTAATGAGTTCAGGTGCAGATATATTGTAGTTGTAACGGAATTGGTCGAAGAAATCATTGCTTCCCACACTTATAAGGTAGAAGGCATTTGCAAGCAGCTTTGAAGCTATGTCATCATCTCCATATATTTCTGTGATATTCCCGCATACACTTTGGAATTGTTCTATTTGTTGAGTAAGCGATACTACATGATGCTGCAACACTCAAAATTATGCATCAATTATTAAATATCATCAAAATATATAAATGCAGAAAAGAAGAAGAATGGAGAGTAAGAAATAATTTAAGAGTAATATTGAGATCTCACAAATCCAGGAAGTCCAGTATCATCAAGAATGCCAGATCCTCCTGATGCAAAGTTGACACCACGAAGTATGCTACTCTTAAATGTTGTTGGCGTTTCCTGAAGTAAGGCGTAAAAGGCTGGCGGGCTTTCCGTATAATTACCCAAGTGCGTCGCTAAACAATCAATCATTTAATTTCTTTGTTAGATTTGCCTTTAACTATTTAAGGAATAATACTGTCACATAAAATGAAATAAACGGAGTATAAAAAAGTTTCGTAATCATTGTTATAGTGAGCACTAAAAATAGCAAAAAAGTTTTAGAGAGCTGACAATTTTAGAAAGGAGATAATGAATATATATACCAATGATGTCCGCGGGGTTATAGCCATTGCTAAACCTTCCTGTAGCAATGTGGTGTGGGTAATCAATTCCGTAGTAAGGATTGTTAGCTGTAGCAAGACTGCCATTTACATAATTATTACTTCCAACGTCTACAGTCGAATCGCCAAATATAAAAATAGCTGGTACATCTGCCATGACCAACTTTGTTGACCAAATAACAACAGCATGTAACAGCAAAATCTTAAACCTATGCAAGAGAACATCCCCTAGCTTCGCCATGTATGAGAAAGCTTAAATTTTCTCGAGGTATTCTCCTTTTTGTTTCACTCAGTTCGAGTAGTTTCTGCATCTACTATCATTTCTGACCTTATTTATAATTACGTCTGGAAAAAATACACAAGAGCAAAAGGTTAAAATATGCCGTGTTCAACGTGGGAAGAATCTTATGATGATATCATCATCAACCCTAGGCCAGTTGGGTTAATTACCTCGCTAAATTTTACTTGTGTACTTCTGTAACTCATAGAATATACTATTATTATACCATGAGTATATATATTTCAATTACTTTTACATATATAAAAAAAAGATAGTTTTGCGACTTCACATATATAGTAAATAAAATTCAATAGTCATAAGTAGCCCAATATTTTTCGTAAAAAATAACTTCTATTATACCAAACATACTCAATGAAAATTCATTTTGGACCATTAAAAAGGTAAATAATCAAGATACCACTGTCATTCCTTCATAAACAGTTGAAAAAAGACAACAAACCAGCATAGGGATATTAGTTTGATGAATATAGACAACATGTGATGTATTAATATAATATTTACACAAAATAAAGAAGATCTGTCTGGAGTTGATTGACGTCGCGGCGACATGAACAAAATGGAGTATTAGTTACGTTGTCTGAACGAGATCGCTTCTAGTTAAAAACTATGTACATCCTTTTCAGTTTTACTAAGAGTATATGTCCTTTCTAGCTAATCATGTCCAGAATATCTAATTATAGAATATCCTTGACAGTTGACATATTGCACCTTTTATTTTATTTTCTTAAAGCCACTAAAAGCGTTGCATGTGTCAAGTTAATGTGAAGTTAAATTCCGTTTTTTCATCATTATTTCTACTTTTAAGTCAAAAGAAAATAAGTTCAATTGCACATTGCCAAATATGAAAATCTAAAACATATCATGATGGTTGATAGAAAGAACAGGCGTAACTCCAAAATTTACGTGTACTCCAGTGATGTTGATGAATATTGCTAAATTTCATGATCTTGTAAATCATTAAAACACGATCAATGTTCGAAATGAGCAAGCATGAAACATAATGTCACGACCCAAAATCTGCTAGTCGTGATAGCACCTAACACAATCCGTTAGGTAAGCCAACTAATAACTATCTAATTCCACTAATATTAATAAAACAATTTAAACAAAAGATATCATCTAAATCTTATACATTCCCCAAGGACTAGTAGTACAAATCATGAGCTTCTAAGAATAGAATTTACAACGCGAAAATAAAATAAATACATAGTATGTTTGGAAAGTACATTAACAGAACTTTATAATCTAAGACGGTCCGAACAACATAGGCAGCTGCAACAGGGACGCAGATACATCTTCAAATCCAGCAACCATCGAACACAGTAACAACAACAGCTAACATCTGCACGCAATGTTGCAGAAGTGTAGTATCAGTACAACCGACCTCATGTACTAAGTAAGTAACAAACCTAACCTTAGGTTGAAAGCAGTGACGAGCTAACACTAGGTCGGGCTCAATACTCATATCTCACTAACAGTTCACAACAGCATAATACAAGTAATAGAAGGGGTATCTCAGAAGTAAAATGCTCAACTCATTCACAGTTCCAGAAATAAGCATGCTTTTCAAATATATCAGTGAAAACTCAATTCTTTTGAGAAAAATGCCAAAAATACAGGTGAGTTTGAAAACTGTAAATGTTCCAAATATCATTTCTACAATAATAAAAATGTTTCATTTTCTTTTCAAATAACAAGTATAAAATATATCTCTATACCCACATATCAATGTGTATAATAAGTCATGAATGACGTGATACCATATAGCATAAGGAAAAATGCATCTCTATGCATATATGTCATGTGTGCATGCATGTAAATGCCATGTAACCCAGAGAATGAATCATGTACTCACACTCTCAGAGTACCCAATCTCACTGTCTCTCATACTCTCTCACTAAGCTCAATACTCAGCATACTAAATCATTCAGCACTGTGTAATAATTGTTGCGGCTTGCAGCCCGATCCATATATATATATAATCGACTGCGCTCACTGGGGGTGTGCAGACTCCGGAAGGGCTCCTTCAGCGCAAATGTTATATTGTTGCGGCGTGCAGCCCGATCCGATAACATGGCCCGAAGACTCGTTGCAGCGTGCAACCCGATCCAATATTATCGCAGCGCGCAGTCCGATCCAACATATCTCACACAGCTCTCAACCCGGCACTCAGGCCCTATATCAGACACTAGCCTCTCCAGCCTCACAATATCACAACAACAACAACAACAACAACAACAACAACAGCACAAACAGAGCATATAACAAGTATTAATCAAATCAGAGGAGAGAGAGAGTTGGGATATAATGCATAAGTAAACGGCGACTGAGTAAAAGATAACAATTAGCAGTCAATTTGACAAATTCACGACCACTTCGGGTCCTAACAGTATTATCAAATAGACTAAGCATGGTTTATAACATGTAAGACAGTCAATAACTCATAAACAAAGATGAACATATAACAACAATGGGCTAATCGACTTTACAGTCTCCCGGGACGGACCAAGTCTCAATTCCACATGGTGCACACTCACACGCCCGTCACCTAGCATGCGTGTCACCTCTAAATATCCACATCATATGAATTTCTCGGGGTTTCATACCCTCAGCACTAAATTTAGAAGAGTTACTTATCTCGAACAAGCAAATTTCAATACCGAGCAAGCCAAGCGATGCTCCAAAAATGTCATCTTGCATTTTTCGACCTACGAACGGCTCGAAACTAACCAAAAACAACTCAAATACATCAAACAATGCTAAAGGAACCAATCCTAATTGAAAAAGGTCAAATCTTGTCAAAACTCGAAATTGGCCTAAAAGCCCAACCTGGGCCCGCATCTCGGAACCCGACAAAACTCACAAAATTCGACAACACGTTCAAATTCGAGTCCAACCATACTAGTTTCACTCAAATCTGACTCTAAATCGGTGTTAAAAACTCAAAAATTCATATTATAAAACTTTAGGCTAAAAAACTTTAATTTCCTCTATAAATTCACAATCCAATTATCAAAAACGAAGGTAGACTCGTGATATAAGATAAAAAATGAGTAGAGAACACATGCTCAAATTTGTGTGGAAATCTCCTCTCCAAAGTCGCCCAATCCGAGCTCCGAAGTCCAAAAATGAAGATAGAAACCAAAGACCCCGAATTATAGGTTCTGCCCGCGATTTCCGCATTTGCGAACACTTCGTCGCACCTGCGACCACCGATTTTGCGGAAAAACATGGCATCTGCGAAAAATGGCCTTGCCCAGCAACCCCGCACCTGCAGTATCAAACTCTGCATCTGCGAAGACACTCGCACATGCGCTTCCGCACTACGCACCTGCGCATCCGCACCTGTGCCCTTTTCTCCGCTTCTGAGGGCCTCCTCATCCAACACTCATCTCGCATTTGTTACACTTTTGTCGCTTCTACGGCCATCACACCTGCGCAATACTAAACGCAGGTGCATAACACCAAAACCAGCAGCTGCAATATTGAAGAAAATTATCCGAAATCAATCTGAAACACATCCGAGCCCCTCGGAACCCCGTCCAATCATACCCACAAGTCACATAACATAACACGAACCTACTCGAGGATTCAAAACACACATAAAAATATCGAAACGACGAATCACACCTCAAATCGAAGTCTATGAACTTTGAGCTTTAAATTTTCAAAACTCGCGCCGAAACATGTCAAATCATCCTGGAATAAACCCAAATTTTTAACACAAGTCCCAAATGACATGACGAAGCGATTCCAATTTCCGGAACCACAATCCAAATCCGATATCTTCAAAGTCAACTTCCGGTCGAACTTATGAACTTTCAAACCTTCAAATTTCCAATTTTTTGTCAACTTATGCCGAAACCTTCTTTGAAATATCCAAATACAAATCCGGGCATAAGTCCGAGTTCAAAATCACCATCCGGACCTAACGGAACCATCAAAACTCCATTCCGGGGTCGAATTCTCAAAAAGTCAAACTTGGTCAACTCTTTCAACTCAAAGCCTCAACCATGAAATTCATTCTTCCAAACCGATTTTGAATAACCTGAAAACCAAAACCGACGATTCACATAAGTCATAATACATCACACAGAGCTATTCACGCCCACAAACTACCGAGTGAAGTGCAAATACTCAAAACACTGATCGGGTCGTTACACATAATTAATGCGATTCGCAATATTACGAAAATTAGAAGTGAAAACATTAACTAACTAGATTTTCTCAAAGACTTCATTATTATTTTTATAAAATGAAGTATTTTCCGTGCTTTGAAGAGGTCCGTTATTAAGTAGAAGAAAAGATATATGATTGATATAAACTTGTGTTCGTAAATAATTTCAGCAAAAAATAAAACAAACAGAAGCAAAAACAGAATAAAAACAAAATAAATAAAATTCGGAGCCCAACAAAAAACTGTATTTTTTTAAGAAATTTAATCCCCTCACTGTTGCTCATGGTTGTTGGATTAATTCCTCCCAGGATAGAACGATTAACTATTTTGTCTTACCGGCAATAGAAATTACAGAACTTCGTCGAACTCAACAAACGGCAGTAAACCACATTGATGATTATGTTTTGATTGTTGAAAAATAATACAGAATTGCAAAAGAGAGAGGGGAGAGAATGCAGATTTCGATGCTGAAAAATGAGGCAAAACCTCTGAATTTATAGCCAAACGGTCTAGGTTGAATAGGTTTGAAGGTACCTATTCATATGAGGTACTATTTCAGCAAAAGTGGTCGCGAATTTTAAACTCAAAATGACCTTTAGGAACCACGAATTTTAAATTAAAATTCTGCGAAAAAAAATATTAGAAAAAAAAATTATATAACGGAAAATAAATTTGGTCCAAAAAAATTATCAATCAATTATACCAATTGAACAAATCTAAATTTAAAGCCAAGCCAAGCGAACGACAACGATGATGCGAGGCACCACTTCTTCTTAACTCTTTAAGAGTTAGAAGATGTGCTTCTCTATTTAAGGACAAAGATTTTCTTTCCATTTTTCGACGAGAGACAAAGTGCCTTAGTGAAAGAAAACAACTTCAAACTTTTCGTTTTCCTCCAAAACTTTTCCCTACTTTTCTCATTCACACCTCTTATCTAATTAGATAAAACGAAGAAGGGTCAAAAATACCCATTTACTATTGAATATTGTTTAAGACTACCCTCCGTCATACTAATGGAGAAAAACTATCCCTCCCGTCTAACTATTGAACAAAAATACCCTCACTTTAACAGAAGTGCCACGTGAAAACAACTAATCTAAACTTACCCGACCTAACCCACCTAAAAACCCAATTAACACTTAAAAGACCCCCATTAACACCTAACTAAAAAATAAGTCTAAATCTTTTTTTCGTTTGTCTCTTTTATTTAATCAATCCTTTGCACTCACCTTCGCCTACACTCCACCACCGATGAAGCCATAACAACCAGTTCACACTTTCCTCTCCAAACACATGTGTTGTTTAACAAAATCAAAACCCAGTTCTTCTAAATCAAATAAAAGAGGAAACATCTTCTCAAATCTAAATGGTAATCATATCTATCCTCAAAATTCGGATAAGTTACTACCACCAAATCTGTAATTTGCTGCTCCACTTTGGCCATTATCCAATAAAGTTCTCAGACATCATAGTCATAAGTTCTAACAAAGAATTTAGAATAAAATTAGATCACTAATTATTTTACTTAATAGCAAATTTTGGCCGAGAATGGGCGGAACCTCCATGACCGTCGATGTCAAGTTTGCCGGATTTTATTTTTTTAGATCCATGGAAAACAGTGGAATGATATGAGCTTTCACAAAGTGGGGAATCTGAACTGGGGGAAGAATCTTGATGGAGCAAAATTTGCTAGAACAATCGGATGAGGCTCGTCGGAGTTTCTATTCACGAGCAACAAGATTTAGAGCATTTTGAAGAACTTTCAAAGGTTGAAACGAACGGAAATATGAGATGTCGATATCCAAGCAACGGGAAGAGACCTCTCGATCCACATCTTCATTTGGATTACTTTTTACTCCCGATTTGTTGGTTGTCGAAAGCGATTTATAAGAATGCTATATGTACGGCTTAGGAGTAAATGCGTTTAGTTGCCGGCGACAATTCTAGTACTAAGCATGTGTTATGTTTGTTCTGTGTAGGGATTGGTTGTTGGAATGTAGTGGATTTGGTTGCCGGCGGTAATTTCTGGTGTTAAGGGTGAAGTTAACCACTTGTTATTTTTAGTTTTGGTATTGTTCACGTTTCATTTATATAGGTCCTTTTTAAGATGGGTTTAAGGGTATTGGCTCGGGTAAATTTTTAAAAAAAATCAGTTGGACCAATTCTATCATATTGGTGCCACGTGGCACCTCCATTAAGATAGGAGTATTTTTGTTTAATAGTAAGACGGTAGGATATTTTTGCTTTAATAGTATGATGGAGGGTAGTTTTAAACAATATTCAATAATATAGGGGTATTTTTTACCCTTTACCATAGATAAAAACCACCCAACACCCCCCCTCCCCCATGAATGGGGAACGACAATCTTAAAATATGTGTGCATGAAAAATTGGTGATTTACAAGCAAGGATTAATCGCATCTGGATAAGTAGGTTTTTCTTTGAACTTTCCATAGTGAACTTATGTCGGATATACTCGGTTAATCGGTATATTTGATATCTTTAAACAATCGAACTTTGGTGTATATCTAGACATCCATAAGTTACACAATTAATCCTTTAACCGCCTTCGGTTCTCATTGTTGTGTTCGTTTCAGCCATGAACACCGCCTGGTTCATAAGCGCGTAAAGAACTGGCCTTATAGAATTCTCATTGAAGTGCCTTACACTTCACACTTATATAGGTGATTCCTAAACGTGTTATCCCATAGATACACTATTTGATATACTTCATATCAAATTTAGAAACCATTAAAAATATTAACTTTTTATCCTTGGTACTAAACATTGTCCCATCACGAGAATAGACCAAAATTTTATTTGACAATGTTGAACTGTTACTAGTGACTTTGTTTGATCTCCTTGAACTTAGATCTTGGGATCTCCAGTCTTCTAGGTAGAGTTACGGCCACAATGACTTGTCCTCTGCCATTGTCTCATTCCCTTTGATGATTTATCAACCGCTTCTCTATTTAGGCCTTTTGTAAGCGGATCCGACAAATCATCCTTTGACTTTATGTAGTCAATTGTGATAATTCCACTAGAGAGTAAAAGTCTAACGGTATTATGTGTTCGTCGTATGTGACAAGATTTTCTGTTATACATAACGCTTCTAGCCCTTCCTATTGCTGCTTGACTATCGTAATGTATGCATATAGGAGCCACTGGTTTGGGCCAAAATGGAATATCTTCCAAAAAATTCTGAAGTCATTCAACTTCTTCTCCAACCTTATCTAAAGCTATAAACTTAAACTCCATTATAGAGCGAGTGATGCATGTCTGTTTAGATGATTTCCAAGACAGTGCTCCTCCACCAATAGTAAACACGTATTCACGTGTAGACTTTGTTTCTGATGACCCTGTGATCAATTTGCATCACTATATCCTTCAATTATCGCAGGATACTTATTGTAGTGTAAAGTATAATCTTGGGTATGTTTTAGATACCCCAAAACTCGTTTCATTGTCATCCAATGAGTTTGGTCGGGATTACTTGTGTAACTACCCAGTTTACTTACTGCACAAGCTATATCAGGTCGTGTATAATTCATGATATACATTAAACTTCCCAACACTCGAGCATAATTTAATTAAGATTTGCTTTGACCTAGATTCTTTGTAAGAGCCACATTTACATCAATCGGGGTATTTGAGACTTTGAAATCTAAATACTTGAATTGTTCAAGTACAATTTTAAGGTAATGAGATTGAGACAATGCCAGTACTTGAGGAGTCCTATGGATTTTAATTCCTAGAATGAAGCAGCAACTCCTAAGTCTTTCATATCAAACTGTTAACAAACATATACTTAGTAGCATTTATATCCGCAATGTCTTTGCTCATTATTCACATATCATCAACATATAAACATACAATGACTATATGATTTGGAGTTTTTTTAATGTAAGCACATTTATCATACTCATTAATCCCAAATCCATTTGCCAACATTGTTTGATCAAAATCTGCATGCCATTGTTTGGGTGCTTGTTTCAATCCGCAAAGTGATTTAACAAATCGGCGCACCTTCTTTTCTTTTCCGGGAACCACGAACTCTTCATTTAAGAAGGTTGTCTTTACATCCATCTGATGGGTTTCAAGACCATATAGATGTAACACCCGAATAGATGTAATCCTCGTTACCGGTGAGTATGTATCAAAATAATCAAGACCTTCTCGTTGTCAACCCTTTGACAACTATTCTTGACTTATATTTTTCAAAGTACAATCAACTTTCATTTCCCTTTCAAAAATCCACTTAGAACCCAAAGGTTTATTTCCTAGAGGAAGATCAACCAATTCCCATGTATGATTATTTAATATGGATTCTATCTCACTATTGACTGCCTCTTTCCAATATTGTGCTCCCGAGGAAGAATTTCTTCTTTAAACGTTTGAGGTTCATCTTCAAATAAAATGTCAGAAATTCTGGTCCAAAGGAAGTAGTTGTCCTTTGACGTTTACTACATCTTGGATTTTCCTCACTAAATGTACTTTCCTTTACTTCTTCTCGAGGTCACTTAGATTTTCACTAGACGACTCGCATTTGTTTTTATACGGATAAATATTCTCAAAGAATTTATCATTACCGGATTTGATTACCGTATTAATATGAATGTCGAAATTTTCTGATTTATGAACCAGAAAATGATATGACTTACCATTTATTGCATATTCTATGAAAACACAATCAACTGTTTTCGGTCTAATATTCATCCTTTTGGGTTTAGGTATTTTCACTTTATCCAAGCAACCAACACTTTACAATATTTTAAGTTGGGTTTCCTACCTTTTCATTTTTCATATGGAATGGTTTGCATTATGCTATGTGGAACTCGTTTGAGTATCTGGTTAGCTGTAAGAATAGCTTCCCCCACAAGTTCTGGGGTAAACCCAAACTTATCAACAAAGCATTCATCATCTCCTTTAATATTTTATTCTTTCTTTCCGCAATTCCATTAGATTATAGTGAGTAAAGGGAAATTTGTTGGTGAATAATGCCATATTCCAAACATATTTCTTCAAAAGGAGATTCATATTCGTCACTCTTATCACTTCTTATCATTTTGATCTTTTTGTTTAGTTGCGTTTCAAATTCATTTTTGTATTTCTTGAATGCCTCAAGTGCTCCATCTTCACTAATAAGTAAGTAAATATAGCAATATCTAGTTCTGTCGTCAATAAAAGTTATGAAATATATTCCCACCGCGAGATGGTATTGACTTCATGTCGCAAATATCTGTGTGAATTAAGTCTAAAGGATTTGAATTCCGTTTAACCGACTTATAAGGATGTTTAACATACTTAGATTCCACACATATTTGACATTTCAAATTATTACATTAAAATTTAGGCAATACTTCCAAGTTAACCATTTTTCGTATAGTTTTGAAGTTGAGGTGACCTAAATGTGAATGTCATAAATTGTTTGACTCAAGTAAGTAAGAAGAAGCTTGAACTTTATTGATATCAATAGCTATTACATTCAACTTGAAAGGGCCTTCCTACATACACATCATTCTTGCTTATTACAATTTTTTCAGATACAAACACACACTTAAATCCATTCTTGATAAGAAGTCCACCAGAGACCAACTTCTTGTGAACTTCAGGAACATGGAGAACATTGTTTAGAGTCACAACTTTACCCGAAGTCATCTTCAAATATATCTTTCCAACTCCTTCAATTTTTGATGTAGCGGGGTTTCCCATAAAATAGTTTCATCGGGCCCTGCGGGACATAAGAGGAAAATAACTCTTTGTTAACACAAACATGGCGAGTGACTCCAGAATAAAATCCACCACTCCTTGGGATTTCCTACCAAGCTGCATTCAACTAGCACACATAAGTCCTCCATTTCAACATTTTTTTCAACCATGTTTGCTTGGATCTTCTTCTTGTCCTTCTTCGGTAGACGGCAGTCCACGATCTTATGTCCAACATTTCCACAGTTGTGGCAATTACCTTTGAACTTCTTCTTTCTCGAGTAGTTTTTTGGGACAGACGGCTTCTTTCTCTTTATGTTGCTTGTAGACGCTTCCTCAACAATATTTTCTCCCATTATTGTTGAGTTACCACGGGACTTCTTCTCAGCAGCCTTGTTGTCCTCTTCAATCCGTAGACAAACAATAAGGTCATCAAGCGTCATCTCGTTACACTTATGTTTCAAGTAATTCTTAAAGTCCTTCCATAGTGGAGGCAGCTTTTCAATAAATGCTGCAACTTGAAACGCTTCATTTATGATCATACCTTCAATCATAAATTTATAATTAGTAAAATAATTAATATCTTGAATAAAAATATTGAATCGGTTTATACATTTAGCAATGAGGTCACGAACAATCACTTGCAGTTCTTGGGCTTGCATTATGACAGATTTGCCGTCAACCATTTTTAAATCCAGAAATTTGGCGGCCACAAACTTCTTAAGTCCGGCATCTTCAGTCTTGTACTTCTTTTCAAGAGCATTCCACAACTCTCGTGATGTTTTCATGACGCTATAAACATTGTACAAGCGTCTTCCAAGAAACTTAAAATATAATTTTTGCATAAGAAGTCAAGAAGCTTTCATGCCTCTATGACCACAAATCACTTATTTTCAGGAGTTTCTTCTCCCAAAACTGGAACGTCCTCGCTGATAAAGTGTTGTAAACTGATTATGGTCAGGTAGAAGAACATTTTCTGCTGCCGATGCTTAAAATCCAAGTCGAAAATACTTTTCGGGCTTTTATGTCGGTGCCATCACAGGTGCAGGAGTTGTACAATAGTCATTGCAGCAGTAGTAGTCCCAACAGAACCATTATGTCGTTCCGTACTTGTTGTCATTTTTCTGTAAAAGAATTGACACAACCATAATTAGTAAGTCAGTGAAGTTTTTATATCTTCAACCCGAATACAAACAACCGAGTAGAAAATCACAAGGATTTTAATCTTGGTTTCAGTAGGAAGTCAGAAAGACTTTAATCTCACACTGGGGTAGAAAATCCAAAGATTTTAATCTCCAAAATGGGAGTAGAAAATCGCTAGAATTGTAGTTTCCCAAAGCAGAAAGTAAGATTAACATAGAATATAAAACTAGATTCCTTAAGATTGTTATGAACTCGTGTTCGTAAATAATTTCTGCAAAAAATAAAACAAACAGAATAGAAACAGAATTTAATCCCCTCACTGTTGCCCAATGTTGTTTTATTCCCAGGATAGAAGGAACAACTATTCTGTAATACCAGCAATAAAAATTACAGAACTTCAACAAACTCAACAAACGGCAACAAAGGGTACTGATGCTTATGTTTTGCTTGTTGGAAAATAAAGCAAAAATACAGAAGAGAGAGGGGAGAGTATGCAGATTTCAGTGCTGAAAAGGCAAAACTTCTGAATGACAAACAGTCTGGGTTGAATAGGTGCGAAGGCGAAGCTGAGCGACGACGACGACGACGACGACGACGGTGCGATGCACCACTTCTTCTCAACTCTTTAAGAGCTAGAAGATATGCTTCTCTATTTAAGCACAAAGATTTTCTTTACATTTTCCGATGAGGGGCAAAGAGCATTAGTAAAGGAAACAACTTCAAACTTTTCGTTTCCCTCCAAATATTTTTCCTTCATTTCTCATTCACATCTCTTATCTAATTAGATAAAAACCCAACAATGATTGAGCTAACAACTTAACATGTTCGAATTGTGATATTTTAACAATTACAAACAATCAATGGTTTAAAGGGAATTTTCGGGGTGAGCCCTAGGGCAAGGCGTACCAAAAACTCTCTGAACCGATGGTGTGGGGCGGGTGTTTTTCAGTGGGGCATAAGCCCTAGAGACTTTTTCAAATTAAAATAAAATTTGTTAAATAACTCCGCCATATAATATTCAAATTCTCAAAATTCAGCTTGATAATTACTCATAAGTTTTAAAAGGAATTGAAATGTATTAAATTTAAAAGTCAAGACCTTTTTTACTGATTGAAGCCCTAATTCACGGTCTTTTTCAATTCTTTATCATGTCCGATAGTCTGCTAATATCTCCCAAAAGTAATGAATATTCAATTTTTTAGTTTACAAATACAAAGAGAACTCTATTCTCCTTCATAGCAGCAAGTTCAAAGTTCAAAAATTGCAAGTTAGTCATCCTTTTTATTCCTCTGTGTAGAAAACTTTATTCTTTTCGACTCAAGTTATTTGTGCTTCTAAGTAGCGTAAAATAGATTGTTTTGACTAGATTTTTGTGGGGATGAAGCACATATATATATATATATCACATATTTATAGTTTTTTTAAAATTCTTATTCAATTTTACCTGTTTATAAATATTTACTAGTAATTATATTATTTTATAAAATATTAAAACTTAAATATCTATGAGACTTATGGTCCGTGTATCCTTACATCTCGCTGAGACATATATAAAACGCCTCGCCTTACGCCCACACCTTTTAAAATACTGCAAACAATCTCCATTCTTGAATTGGTTGCTCCACCCACTCTTGATAAAGATTAATGTGTTTAACTGGAAATGCATATGATTGTTCAGCATGTATTGAATGCCGCTTTCTTCTCCATCTCCTTAATTTATAGTATTATTTTACATTTTAAATCAATCAATTAAATCTTTTGACTAAAGTCTCTTATTAAATACTTACCAATTTATCTATTAACATAATACAAATTGTAAAGTAAATTTTTATGTCTTTCTTGATAATAATATGATTCTCAAAAGTACTTTATGAAAAGATTAGTCAAATTCAATTTGTTTCTTTAATTTGATACCAACAAATTTTTCTATTTAAAAACTATTACGATCTTAAAATATTTTTTGAAACTCCATTTGAAAAGAACTCATTTTTTGTTGTTGAGGAATTGAAATAATTATTGTTAATACTAAGAACTAGTCACATTACATTCCATAGATACGCCACGTACGATATTATGATTGTCAAATTCAGCCAACTTAGTACATATATTATTCGAAAGTAGTCTGGATAGGAAGTTCCACCTCTATCTGCCAAAAATTGAGTTTCAACAAAGGAAAGATGAAGAGCAAAATTCTAGGTTGGACTGGTTGGAAGTTTCCTTTGCTAAAAGGTGACACTTGGTTTGCTTCCTTGAAATTATGCCTGATTGTTACCTTCTCCAGTTAGAGCATCAACCACCTGCAATCATAAATAATGGTATTATACGTTGGATAATCATGATCAAGACATTTGAGCTCATCAGTTGAGTCTGTTTCAATTTCCAAGGCTTTCAGCTTGAGATCCCATGCGAGTTGAAGGCCATGTTTCAGAGCCAATAGTTCTGCCTAGAGAGGATTGTTGCATGTGCGTAATTGTAGAAACCAACAACCCAATCTCCCAAGTTGTTGCGAAATTACTCCACCCTGAACCACAACACAGTTTCTTAGCTTTGAGTGCCCCATATATGTTTCACAATGAGCAACTTTGGAAGTTTGACATCAATCCTAAACTTCTCCACTAATTTTCATGTTTTCATTTTACACTCCCTTATTGAAATGGAATAATACTTTCAAAACCATAAGGTTCGAAATATATTTTTAATATAGTATACTACACATATTTAATTTAAAATTATAAAATTTAAAAAATATCTTAGTATTCTTAAACTTAAACTTGTACTCAATTAAATTAAGATACATGAAAATACAACTTCCCCGAGGATCTGACTCCTCTCCAGTTTCTTTTCTCTCCATTTCTCCAAGTTCTAACTTAGATTAGGAACACATGAAATAGGTTAAAATTAATGGCTAAGATTTAATTGACTAAAGGTTTTCCACCCTATACCTATACAAGGGACTGGTCTCGATCTCGCTTGGTGGTACCTTCTCTCGATGATTGTTGACTCAACATTGATTTCGTGCTTAAGTTGGAGGGCTCTCCCTCCATCCATCAAGTCAAGTAATTTGCTATCGAAAATTGATTCGCCGCCTATCCCATGCCATGCTTATTCTTTCTCCGAATCGGTTCCTAATGTCAGTCAATCAAGATTCGCCATCAAGAGAAGCGAGACCCTAACTATGGTTTAAATTAGGAGTGTATATAGCACTGGGTTGGTTCGATTTTATCAAAATCAAACTAAATCAATTATATTGGTTTGGATTGGTTCAGGTTTGTCGGTTTTTTTTGAATTTTCGAATTTTTTTTCACATTGATAATATTTCAATCTTACATTGTTAAAGTTATAAATAAAGTTTTAATAAATAAATATCTATTTAGTAAAAATTAAAAAAGCTAATAAAAATATAATCTATTAAAATATTCTTACGGGAGAATAACTTTACTAACACATTATAATTATTTTCTTAGTCAACAATAATGATTCATTGAGGCCTCATGTGTTTGCACTTAATGGAGGTCTGAATCTTAACCATTCAGATCTCAGACATTAAGTGCGTTTGTTTTTAAAGTCTGAATCTTAATTATTCAGATCTTAATCATTAAGTGTGTTTGTTTGTTTTACTTCACAACCACTTAATGGGTCTGAATAGGTCTGTATGATTAAGATCTATAACAGAGACTTAATTTCATTAAGATCCTATCACATATTCATTATGAACTGCTGTCACCACCTACCATTATCAACTACCACCATACCACCACCGCCTCCACTACCACCACGCCGCCATCATCCTCAATCATAGACGCCACCATTATCGACCATCACCACCCACTGTTTTCACCTTTCCGACCACCATATATCATTCTCACCCACCTCAACTGACCACCCCATCACCATCAACAACCACAGCCGATGCTGCCCATTATTATAGCCTACCACTACCCACCCACCACCTTTCTCAGTCACAACCACTACCACTAGCCGCCATTATTAACTATCATCACCCACCACCACAATCATAATCGACATCCTTACTAATCACTACTAGCTACTAGTATGAACCACCATCATCAACCAAAACTACCACCAACCACCGCCTCTAGTCGGCATTCATCCGTTAGCCATCACCACCAACAACTATCATATTTTTAAAAAAATTATATATTTTATTGATAGAATATTAGATAAGTTAATATTTTATTTGAATTTTATGTTTATTAATTTTCAAATAAAGATGAATTTTATACATTCAGATGTTAAAAATCAAACAGTCTTAATTATTTCTACTCAGATCTTGATACACATCTTAATATATTCAGATGTGTATTCAGATTCAGACGTCTTAATTTTGAAAAAAAACAAATGAGGCATGAGTAGGCCAAGTGTTGCATTTAAGAAATAAAGGGGTTAATTCGTCATTTCAGTAGGCATTGCTCCAAACGTCAGACAAGTTCTGGGCAGAAGCCAAGCTCTTACTCTCTCCTTATCTCTCTAGACTAGATTTGTTGTTTTTCAACTCTCCGGTAAGTCCTAACTAAACTGAAAACAGTAAGCAGCAACGTATAATTCAGGCCGCCGCGTAATTGTATAAGCAGAGAACTGTAATGAATGTGTATTGAAGAAAAAAGTGTTATCAAGTGAATGGTTATTATAAAGAGGGAGAAATGGGAGCATTATGCGGCGGCGGCGGCCTCTCACGCGACACATTGGATCGTTTCTCCGACCGTTGTCTCCGCTTCTTCCCATGCCTTTCCGATCCCGGTAACTGTTCTTTTCGTTTTTACTGTTTCAATTCATCTATTTACATTTAGGAGTTTTTAACCCTGAATTATTATTTTTTGGTTGTTTAATTGTAGCTCGGAGATCAACGTTTTGCTTGAGAATAGCGCTGGTGATGCTGCACTTGATCTACGTGGGGGTTCTATTTATCTTTGACAAAGATTTGATTCACAAAACTAAACAGCAGCCATGGTAATTGCTCTCTCTTTGCTTCTTGAGGACAAAGTATGAGTCTTTTTTCAGAATTAGCAGCTAACTTATGAAGGTTGATGGATATGAGAGTAAGTGTCAATAATACAGTGCAAAAAGTTTTTTTTTTTTTGAACTAGCCGCTAACTTATGAACGAATTAATTGATTGAGAGCAAATACCAATAATATAGTGCAAAAAACGAGTCTTTCTTTTTTGGAATTAGCAGCTAACTTATGAAGGCAGTGATTAATGTGAGAGCAACTACCAATATTCCTATTCGAATAATTTGACCAATAAGAAAAAACAAGAAATAGATATATTCCTATTCAAATAAGTTTCCGATTTAAAAGGAATATGATGGAGTTGAATAAAATGACCTTGTCTTTACCGTTTTTAGAGATTTCACTTTTATTTAGGTGTTTTTGGTAAAACCACTGAGACCCTCTTCCTTGCTTTCAAGGTACACAATTATATATTTGCTGCTGTTTGCTGCTACACTGGCTCAATATTTTGTCACCTCAGGTTCTTCTCCTGGGTAATTTCATGCACACTTCTACTTTGCGATTTATAATCCATTTATTAGTCTTTACTAGCTTCACTGCTACTTCACTGAAGGGCCAGTAAAGTTTCATTTGTATGCTCAGTTAAGATTTCTGTTGAACATGTAGCTACGTTCTTGATGCAATGAGAGTTATCAATGAGGCCGATATATCGCGTAATAGGGCATCAGTGACCTCAAAGTAAGAGAATTTCCTTTCTGGTTTGTTACATGGAAAGTTAATTACTGGGTTCTCCTGGCATATCTTTGAAATATCCCAGTTTAAATATGTGGAGAGCTCTGCAGGATTATCTAATTGCTACTATTTTCTGCCTATTGTGATGTAAAATGATTAAGCAAAGACAACCTGCTTCAAGCAAAAACGGCGATGTAGTTGTTACAATCGACAGGAACCAGTTAGGAAGGAGTTTCCTAGGCCGTGGTATGATGGCTTGGACAAAGCTGGTGATGGATATGTATCCTAGTGGAACATCTCTTAGGTAAGGACAACTTGAATAATACCATGTTTATGCTTTTCTTGTTATCTCTAAAGCAGCTGCTAAAAATTCTCTAAAGCAGCTGCGTTGTTTACTCTCTACCGTAGCGCTATTTGGTTCATCTTACATTGTGGTTCGATTTAACTAACATTGTTTTTTAACCAAGAATTTCAAGGTTTTATTCAATCATTTGAAATTCGCTTTTTCCGATTATATTTCATGACACTTGATGGACTGGGAGGATATAGGGGGCAACTTATGGTGATGGCAAAGTTGTTATAACACATTATCTGTGTGCAGTAGCTTTTATATGAAGGAGAAGCTGCAATCCCTGTATAATTTCCTAAGAATGTTGAGAAATATCTAATCTTTCATTCAATAACAAAGGACAACATTTTAAAACACCATGAAATTTTTTGCTGAGATGTGTTATTATTGGGTCATTTAAAGGCATAACTAATAGACATGTAATACAAGTCCCTGCTGTGTTAAGTTTGCCATTTCCCTCTCAAATACTAGTATAAACTGGATTGATGTGAAACTAGATGACCTTTATTAGGAAGCCGGTGTAAATATCTGTCATCAGTTCTGCACATAAGTTTATATCAAATAACCCATCCTTGCTTGTTTATCACTTCTGGAAGTAGTTAGAGATGCATTGTAGATACTGAGTGCTTAGCTTGTGGAAGTCGGAAGATGACGGCAGAAGCTTCTCTTCCTTAAATTTGTCTTGGTTGTCCTTGAAAACGAGTTTAGATATTCTTGGGGTTTATGAAAAACTTGAATTCAAATAGTGAATAATTCAGTTTTAGGGAAATATTTTACCTTGTGACTTTAGCCCGAGTCTTTGGTCTAGTGGTAAGAGCGCAGCGCATGATATGTGGGTTAAGTGCATGACATGGATTTGAACCCTGCCGCAGACAAAAGCCTGGTAGTTAAGTGGAGAAGGGTAGAGGGGCAGACTCATTATTAACCGAGTTTCGAGTCTTGCACCATTGGTCCTTGGGGATTTCTCCGTTATAAAAAGAGAAAAAAGTTACCATGTGAATTTTAAACTAGTATTTTCTTTCTTCCCTTTTGCACCACTTTTGGATAGAAGTATGAATGTATGTTGGTTGTGCAGTTATGGATTGCAAGATTCAATTAGCAAAAGCATCAGTTTCCCGTACTAACTAATTTTGTTCTCTTTTCCAGAAGTGTGACTTGCACTTACTGTGATGTTGTGCAGGTAGGAACTCCCCCTTTCTTTGTCTTTATTTTTATGCAAAGCAAGCTTTTTGGTACTTCTGATAATACCTAATGATAAAAGGGTATTTTTGGATTAGCCGAATTAGTGACATGATTTGGAAGCCAAATAGTGACTATGTAGGTTTGGAAGGAAATGAGGCAAACTTGTGATGTTAATATGGTGCTAATATATATATTTCTGTTGGAAATATTCATCTGATATTTCCAAGATATTTCTATTATACTATTTACTCTCTTTGAAGCTCCTTATATTTCCCAGGTTATGATCTTTGCATCCTTGATATGTAATTTCTCTATGAGGTTAACCAAACTATTTTTTGCCTTAGCTTTTGCAATATCTAATTTCCTCTGTCAACCCATTTCCTTGAGATGAGGCTGAGGGCAGATATATTTTTCAATTGTTTCAAACATTTATGGCCTTTCGATTTATGATTTATAAGTCAGCTGTTGTACTTATCCTAATATTAGCAGTCCTACTTATCCAATATAGTTTATGGTTGCCTTAGTAATTTTGTGGAAAGTTACTGATGTTAGGAGACCAATTTCTGTAATGGGACTTAGTGGCTATTTGTCTTGTTAAGTGCCTAGAACTTATTATCCCACTAGTCTACATTTGTACAGTTATGTCAACAGATTTTGATTTTTATGCTGCTTGATTTGCAGCCTCCACGAGCTAAACATTGTCATGATTGTGACAAATGTGTTCTACAGTTTGATCATCATTGTGTTTGGCTTGGCACATGCATAGGACAGGGTAATCATTGCCGTTTTTGGTGAGCATCCATGCTACTAGGTTATACACAACAGTGTTTGTATCTTGCTTGCAGTTCAATAAACTAACTAATCTTGCAGTTTAATTGAAATTGTTCGCTTGTACCTGCGAAAAAGCTTTAAAAAAACATAAACTTGTACTGTTTAAATTGACAGTACAGATTTGTCTCTGTGATAGTTCCATATGTTATTTTGCAGCAAAAATGGAAGTTGGTTTTGGAAAACATTTGGATATAACATGATTACGACATGTCAAATTGAAGATTTATGTCCATGTTGATGCTATTTCCAGAAATGATACTAATATAGTTATTTGTGTCAATGTTGATGTCATTTCCAGAAAATGTTACTAATATAGTTATCTTGCTAAATTAATAAATTTAAAGTCTCATTCGAGGTTTCTTGCTTTCATGGAGATGCTGCAATTCTTGCTTGAATCGTGGGAACATATCCCTGTCAGAAGAGTTTATCAGTTCAAGACACCTATAAGAGGATGTTGATTCATTTTAAAGATTATTGCAAGAATATGTTGAACTGGTTTTGTGGGCTTAGAAGATATATGTACTTTGATGTGTCTAATTCTTTATTATATGTTCTGTGTAAGTGACGTGATCATGGTTCTACTCTTAACTCTTAAGACCACAATGAGAGACACTATTTAGTTGGGGACTTGTAATATTGTACTTTCTCGTAATTATATGTATTTTTCTTCATCTATAAACACATACGGAGCATGTGAGGGTGCTTGATTTTCCTGAACTTTCAACTGTTAATAGCTGCTTATATTACATGTGAGGAAACATGTGCACTGCATGTTTTTTCTTTAATTTTAGAGTTTTAAGCAAATCGTCTTGGCCATAGTTTATTTACTTGCCTGAATATAACAGGTGGTACATTTGCGGAGAAACAGCCTTATCCCTTTGGACTGGCACGTTATATATTCAATTCTTGAAGTCTGACATATCAAAGCCTTGGTATGTACTTCTCATGATGCTTTATCTTTTAAGAGCTTTTCTGCTCAGCCTCTGGTTTTTGCCGTTAAACATGTTTCTCCTCTGCTCCTTTAGTAGTATCTTCCTTCCCAGAAGTAAATAAAGATGGAGGTTCTAGGGTAGCATCAGGAGAACTGGAGAAGGATAATATGCACCATTGTCCCAATAAAAAATAAATAAATAGGGAAACCCTGTGAACTTGTTAGTTTTGCTACCCAAATTTATAGAAAAAGCATGTCATCTCAGAAGATTCATTTGCTTTACCTTCAGCTAAAAACTGTCAATTGGTGTATATTCTTCCGAATTCAAAAGCTTCAGTTGGTGAAATGTAAACATGCACATATTGGGATATTTTACTTGTTTGAAATATCTTATCCTCTTCTGAGAAGTAAGAAGCCTGACGATGGCACTATTTTGGTTGTATGAGGTTGCAAAAACCAATTTTCAAGACACAAAAGAACAGTGGGAATCAGTAGTTAAAGAAGGGGAAGGGGCCTGTATTCTCATGAAAGCTTAAGCTAGTGGTGACAAAATGGATAACAAAAACAGTTATCCACCCATGTTATCCACTAAAAAATGTGTTGGATAATGAACTTTTAGAAATGAGTCAAATATGGATCATATATTATACACTTAAAAAATGGATAGCCAATAGATAACTAATGAGTTTAACTTTTACATTTGCAAAGATTCAAATTGGGGGTTCCTCAAGTTTGGGAGACTAGAAAATCTCTCAAAAGTGATCATATTCAAGAAGCTGTAAATAATATTGATATTCATATTATCTGCCGGTTAGCCCGTTTTCAATCTGTATTAAATATGGGTGGATCGGATATTTTATCCATTTTTGTAATTACCCTTGTTCAACCCGTCCATATCCGACCCGACCGTTTGCCACCCCTAGCTAAAGGTGATGTGGCAAGATGGTGCAGACATGTTTATTGCTTTTGCCTCTGTTCACATGTGTTTGGTGAATGCACACACATTCCACCATAAACAGACTAGCCTTGTCATGAAACTTATCCAGTTTTCATCTTTAATTGAGTCTGAAGTCAAATGCTATAATGGCTTCATTGCAGGTGGTTATATGCAATTATGATCTTGCTGCTAGTTACTCTGTTTTTCTGCCTCATCTTTCTTCTCCTCCTCTTAATTTTTCACAGGTAAGATTTCTCTTTACTGGAAAATGGACTCTTTGTTTAGCATTGCCTGGCATATAATTGCATATCTTTTGGAAGTTTGTTAGATTTTAATGTAAGTTCTTAAAATTATGTGGGTGAGTCCCCGTTTAAAAAAAAAGGTTATATGGCATTCTGGAGAACCCTCTGTTTGGCTGAGTCCGGGCGATGCCACTATCAATATCTTTTACCTTATAAAAAAATAAGAGAACCCTCTGTTTGGCCGGCAGGATTGTTAATTCTGGGAAAGGATGTAATGATTTCTGTAATGTATATATCTCGTGTAAAGAAAAGATAGAATAGGATGCCTGGTTACCTCCTTTTAGTCTTGTGAGGGAGGTAAAACCATATTAACACTAAGCTACTCAAACTTTAGAATTTGCGAATAAAATTCTGGCTTGGTTAAGCCAGATTAGGTTGCTAGCGCTAATAAGATGGGAGATATGAAGATCTTCTGAATTCTAATCTCGTCATGTGCAATAGGACATAAGCTTCAGCAGCCATTTGGTAAATTGAAAATGAAATCTGCCACATTTTCAAGTCCACTTAATTGACATGTTAAATTTGCTCAGCCAACATATTTTTGCCTATATTATTCCCGTAGATATTTGTTTTCTCCTTTAGCCAAAGTGACTGACCTTATGTTTCTTGAATCAGCTACCTAATTTTAACAAATCAGACCACTTATGAGCTTGTGAGACGACGACGCATCCAATATCTGAGGTTGGTTATTTTCTTCAAATTTCTTGAATGATACAATTAAAAACATTGGATGATGTTAGTTGCGGGTATGGTCAACATCTTTGAGTGATTTAATTGATATAACAAAAGCAAATGGAGGCGTGTATTCTCATCGGCAATTTGTTGTCTTTAAGCCTTAGTTTAAACTTGCATTGATTTGCAGGAACATTCCCGAAAGAGTGTATCCATTTAGTAAAGGAGCATGCAGAAATTTGTATGAATTTTGTTTTGCCCAAAGTAGCAAATATAGGATGGAACCGCTTCCAACAGCACAAGAACTTGAAGAGAAGCTGAGACCCTATACATGCTCGGATGTTTTATCCTGCCGGTGTTGTTGTTAATCACCTCTGTTGTATCCTATTATTTTAGTTTTCCTCAGATTGTACACTTGTGAAAAGATTTGCGGTAGCCCATTTGTTTGTACTATCAACTTTATTACATTATTGAGATATCCAATTCAGGCATTTCTACGTTACGTGATTTCAGATTATTTGCCTATTTTTGGTGTGACATTGGATTTGCTTATTTCATGTTTACTTTCAAGTGATGCATTGTTGTTGCTTCATTTTCGATCAAGTGTGGAGTGCAAGGTATTTTCATCCTTTTTTGTGGTTGACATTATGCGTCCCTACACTTGGTAAAATTTCGGTAGGCTGTAGGCTAACTCGCTAGTGTCCAAAATATAACGGTGAAGTTGGTACCTTTACTCGTTTTCCTAGTCTGCAATTAAGCTAGCGTTTGGTCATGAATTCCCAAATTTGTTTTGAAGAATCTGATTTCTATGAAGTTTAGTTTGGAGATGAAAATATGTTTGGACATTGGTTTTCGAGGCATATTTCACTTTTTTTTTTTTTAAATCAAACATGATATATGACTTATACTCGCAAGTTTTAAAAACTATCACAAATACCCAACACTACCTTCATCAATAACATTCATTATATTATCGCAAACCATAGTCCCGGACATAAATAAATTTGGTACAAAATTATCATTTTATAATGAACTACATAATACACAATCAGATGACCGAGAAGACGAATCAACAATGTTACAAAATAATAAATGGTGGGCTATTTTATAAAATATAAAAATTTGGGGCAATTTTTAAAAAATGTAATAGTAATATTTTGGACCAAAATCAGCTCTTGAGCTGGTTTTAGGATTTGGGTTTATATAGATAAAATTTATGAACAAACATGAATTTACCAAAAAAAAACCCAAATAAACTTTGGCAAAATCTATGGCCAAACGGGTCATTAGAGTTGGAGATACATTAAAAGAACTGATCACATGCTGCAAAGGAACAATACCATGGGGGTATTTAGTGATTTTTACAGGGATCTGCTTGAGGTATTTGTGGCATCTACCAACTGAACATTGGAGAGTGGTTAAGATAGCGGTTTGTTTGTGCTGATAGTTTTCAGATAATTTATAGGCGGGGATTTTCACTTCCTAATCGAAATAGTCATCTCTAATTAATGATATTATTATGTAAAGAAATAGTGTAAGAGATTACAACTACACATCCTTTCCTTTTCTGATAAACTTGAAGTTCTTCGTAATAAGGCGACGTAAAAATACCTCTTGATATCCTCTATTTACATTCTTGTAGATAGAGGATGAAGTGAATCTCGCTGTGAAAATACTCCTTGGTAAAACTTATTTGGTCAATATCTAACTGTTGATCTACCACTGATCAGTAGTTTCTACGACCTCAGAAATCTAGATCTTAGATTCCTCAGGCTCATTACATGATGTTCAAGCCTAAGGGTATACCAAATAACTAGACAAATTTGTGAGGAGAACCACGCAGTGATAACATCTTGATTTTTGCCTATGTTGTGCTGACTCCAGATTCATACAGAATGCTTTATCACCACGCACTATTTCTTGAACTAGAGTTGCAATTATTGTGATAAATGAGTGGATAAACCCAACTATTATTTGAAGGGGCAATGAGGAGCTGATGCACATTCATTCACTCATATTATCATTTTTAGACAAAAATCTGTATGGGCAAGGAGCGATCACTTGGTCTTGCACATTTGTAGTTTCCTGTGGTGCTTAATCAATTAGAGTAGGAAGCAAGGTCCAAATTTCCAGCAATATAAGCAACGCCAACTTTGAGCATTCATCTTTATTAGATTGTGGGTTGCAAAAGGCGAGGCCAGATAATTAATGGAATAGATGTATTACCAATGTATACATGCTATGCAAAATTGTTTTTATAAAACTAGCTATTTATTACACCAACCTACTTAACGCCGAGGAGAAAAACTCAGAGGGAAACAGCTGAACCAAGGAGAAAAGAATCGATTAAATAAAATTATGCTGCCATACCGGGATGTTCTTTGTGAATGGAGACCTGTACAGATGATTCTTGAAGGAAGCAACATCACTTTCCGCTACTCTTCCACTTTTTGATGGGAAAAATGGTTAGTTTTTTTCGAGGGGGGTGAAATCCACCCTCTGCGGGTCGTAACACAGAAATAGCAGTTTCATGTCCATTCTTATACTCCTTGTCACCTGTCAAAGGTTTTAGCTCAAAGGTACCCTTTGTAAAACCTCTAGCAACCTGGTCAATCACACCTTGCAGATATCAGCAAATACAGAATAGAAGTGCTACTATTTTGTTATGAAAATGAACAAAATGTTTGAGCATACCTTTAGAAGAAGCCAGACTTTGAGAGAACTACTCAAGATTGCTAGCCTTGTCCTCTTTCCTGAAGTCAAAAAGTTAGACATGTACTGCTCAACCCTGAGAATAAATCTGGGCCAAGACTTGGGGTTTTCAGGGTCTGCCTTCTGATCCATTGTGGACTGATCAAAACAAGAAACATAGAAAACAAGAATTAGTTTGGTAGGGCGACGAAAGGCTACTTCAATGACTTAGTTTGGTAGGGCGACGAAAGGCTACTTCAATGACGGAAACAGCCGGAAACTCGAGAGGGTCGCCTTTTGGAAAATCCAGTTATTATGTCGAATCATGTTTAATTATATGCAATAAGAAAATCATATCATCGTATTATTATACTATATTATAAGCACGAAAACTTTTAGGTAAAATTAATTTACCATAATAACCTTCAAAAACTAAATGATCAAATTATCCTCCCGCCTAAAAAATTACCTCCTATTAAATGATATTTTGTATTTGATTCCCTTTTAAAAAATTCACAAAGTTAATCATATATCATATATTTAATTTATGTTCATACTTAGATTTATATTTATTATAAGTGTAAAGACTTTTAGTTAAAGTTATTTTACTAAAATATTCTTTAGAAATTAAATGATCCAATTACCCTCTAAATTTAATCTCTAGAATATCCTCCCATTAAGCAAGAGAAAAAGGACCTTCCCTTAAATGATTACTTTTAATCAAGTGAATGTGGAGCATTATTCCATCATTGTTGCAGGTCATTAGTTTCCTAAGTTAAATATTCTTAATTGTTCCGCCTTAATTGTTGTCTCTTTCATTTTCCACGGCTATAATAGTTTTGCACTTCAGCCTTTTGATTCGCAGTTATTGTAGGATGGCAGTTTTGAAAGTCTTAATTATTCAGCCTTGATTATTTGTTCTTTTCAGCTTCAACAGTTATGATATTTATGCATCGCAACCTAATCTAATGTAAGAAATAACATTCATATCATGAGTCTTTCTTGTTTTGTATAAATTGAGTATCTTGCACTACTCCTTGCATAAATATATAAAGTAAACTATACAATAAGTTGTACAAATTCAATGTATATTAACATAATTGATTTGTCAGGATGAAGTTTCACAAATTCTTCAGATGGTGGAGATAATCACATCTTGAAGAACAAACACATGCTTTTCTTTGACAAAATTAGGCAGTACAATTTGGATAAACTATTTTGACATGCATGTTCTATTTCTCTCCTTCTTTCACTGTCTAACCAGATAAGTTTTTGTTTTCTCAACCTTCATTTCGTTTCTACCCAGGCAATTTTTTGTTTTCTCAAGCCAATGCGTAAGTTTTTACCTATTTTTAATTGGTTGTAATTGTGTTTAGTGTCTCCACTCTTTTTTCTTGATTAGTGCTTGGTTCAAAGTTTATTTCATAATAATTATTTTGCAGTTCAGATATCATAAAGAGGTCCGAGTTGCACCTATTAAAATCATGCTTTGATCCATGTATTTCAAGAATGAACCACTTGAATGATATACTTATTAATGAATGTTTTGAAAATTTAGATTCCCTGTCCCTATGTTAGATATATTTTGTTTACTATTCATTCTTCTTTAAGGAATCTCAACTTTAGAACTCCTATCCTATGGTTTTGCTGCTAAAAAAGTGTTCTCTCTTTTTAATTTATTGTCTCTGTCTGTACATATTTTATGGCATCTTGAGGGCATGATAAACAATTAATCTTGTACAAAAACAAAAAACGATTACTCTTTTGTGTATTTTTAAGATATAGTTCAATCAAATATTTTAAAAATATGTTTTAATTATTTTTAAATATGTTAACAAAAAAAAAAGGAAAAATGGGGACAAGTGGTAAAAAGGGATAAACTTGTTAAAGAACTACATGATTTTGGATTGACCTTTTTGTAGCTTACAAGATAATAAGGAGAGGAAAACACAAGAATATAACATTGAAAAGGTATTGCTAAGTAGTTAGTTTACTTACTAGCAGCCGGCAAATTTCACGTTCAATCTTAGAGTATGCAGTCTCTAAAGCTTCCACTCTCCCCGTACCATGACAGCATGCACATGGTTCACTGATCATGAATGTCACACTAGGCCGAACCTGTCAGGTAGAAGATGTAGTCACCCACCTATGATTAAGATAGGCAATTGATCTAGTGTAGTTATGACTTCCAATAGTTCGCTTCTTAGATAAAATTACAAAGAACTTTAGAGCCAAATAACATACTCTTTTCCTTGTAATCTCCATAAGTCCATGTCTGGACAATTCAGACACCTTAACTGTTGATCGATCTCTCTCAACAGTCTTCTTGACCTCCTCGTAGACCAATCTCTTATTTGCTGAAGACCAAATAAAAGAAAACAAGACTTTCAAAAAATTGCGCAAACATATGCTCATGCATGTATACATGCTTTGTAAGCACATCAATACCAAATAAAGCAAATAAAGAGGACTAAAGATTCATAATGTATTGTTGACTTCAAGATATCATGAAAAATCGTATGGTATGAGCTTAGTATCAAATACAGTTTTGGAAGAGGCAAAGTAGGCTGGGGCTGATCAAACAACTTTCAGTCTGATTATGTGCCAGTTTTAGATGGTGAACTATAGGTGTCATGCACGACAAGTAGGGGTGGCAAACGGGCAGGTCGGGTCGGATATGAGCGGGTCAAAACGGGTATTGCAAAAAACAGATAACTTATCCGACCCGGTCCATATTTAATACTGACCAAAACAGGTTGACCGGCAGATAATATGGATATCCATATTATCCATGGCTTCTTGAATATGATCACTTTTGATAGAATTCCTAGTCTCTCAAACTTGAGCAACCCCAATTTTGAGGCTTTACAAATGTAAAAGTTAAACCCATTAGTTATCCGTTTGTTATCCATTTCTAAGTGGATAATATGATTCTTATCCATATTTGACCCGTTTTTAAAATGTTCATTATCCAACTCATTTTCTAATGGATAATATGGGTGGATAATTGTTTTCTTTTAAACATTTTGCCACCACTAAATACAAGTAATGTTTGTATAGTTACCAATCACTCAACAGAGATATTTTCAATTTTGGATTTACTTAGAAGATAATAATATAATTTTTCACGTCTCCCTCTTTTCTTTCTTATTGTCTGTAGTAATTATGATATTATTGCACACAGGGAAAAATAATTCTAGCCCAATAGAACCACATATATATTGTGCATCAATACCACTTAAAGAATAGAGAGGGAGGCGGGGGGGGGNCTTACAATCATCCAACATATCTATGAAATCCACCACAATAATGCCACCAATATCTCTCAGCCTTATTTCCCTAGCAATCTGAGAATAATTTTCATTATCCGTTATAACCATGATTATCATATGATGAAATAAAACAACGGAATCTGTCATAAAGAATAAACATAACAAATAGAAGAAAAACCATGGTAATCTTATGTTGCAGTACATTTCAGTAACTAGCCTGGAGCCTCGAATATAAGGTTCAAATCTAACAGAGACCCATTAATGAAGCTACAAATGCAGTAAGGGAACAAACATGAAACAATTACTATAACAAAGATATGTCAGTTCCAAAGTGAAAATATTGAATCTCCATAGAAAAAGACGTAAATCAAATTTCTTGAATTAGAATGATGAATACTTGCTTATGGTCAAAGTAAATATGAGCACACAACATCTCATTTGTATTGCTTATGAGTTTCTTCCTTTTCCTTTCCCTTTCTTTTCCAACAACAACAAAAAACCTAGTATAATCCCACAAATCGGGTCTGGGAAGGGTAGTGTATGCAGACCTTACACCTACCTTAAGAAGGTAAAGAGGTTGTTTCTAATAGACCTTAACCCTACCTTTCTTTTCCCAAGTTTGTAATTCTGCAGCCCAGGCTGACTGAGTTTTGATCAAATTAACTGACTTAGATAGCCCCGGCAGATAAGCAACTAGAGGTTGCCCCGAAGGCTTTGGTCTAGCGGTACAACGTAGAACGTGATGTGTGTGTTAGGCGCATGTCACGAGTTAGAACCTTGCTGCAGACAAAAGCATGGTATTTAAATGGAGAAGCATATAGGGGTGTGTCCTTTATCCATAGGTTTCAAAGGGCCCCGCCGCCCCTCAAGGATTTCTCGGTTATCAAAAAAAATACAACCAGAGGTTTAGCAATAAATGGGACATACTATGTCCTTCAATATTCCCAAACAATAGCAGAATTAAAACATCAATTATACACATGATATGTGTAGTTTCCATTAAACAAGATTAATTTTTCATAGTAGATCATTTACAGATTTTTCTTCTGTTCTACAACCTAACAAGTTACAATAAGCTACAAATGACTACTTGAATCAGGCGCCTTATTTACCATAGGAAAAGAGAGAAGCAATATAGCATGTTAAGGACCCGTTTGGCCATAGATTTTTCCAAAATAAACTTAGGTTTTATTTGGCAAACACATGTTTGGCCATAGAATTTGCCTATATTTTGGCAAAATCCCAAAACCAGCTCAATCCAAATCCCTAATAATACACATGTTTTTCCAAAATAAGTTTGGAAAATATGTTTTGAAAACGTATGTCCAAATACATTTTCATCTTCAAGTCAAACTTCACCCAAAGCAGATTTTGCAAAACAAATTTGGGAATCTATGGCCAAACGCTAGCTAAGAGACATCTTTTAGTGTTGCTCTTCCTCCCTGCTCTACTTGTATATAGCTCTAACAGAAATATCGAATATCTTTCCATCAAACACTAAGCATCTACTGACTTACAGAAAAGGATCTTCTAAGCATCTCCTACTTTATTTTCCAACTACTCAGATGCATCTGATAACCAACTTTCTCAGGTGCAGAACATCAATGCTCAAGTAATACAATATGTAATCAAAACAAGATGCAGGTCTAATTACTTGTCTGGCAGCTGCAAGGTTGACATTGAGAATAGCTATCTCTTGTGAAGTCCCTTGACCAAGCACACAGTGGCCACCATTTACATCAATGGAGACTAAAGCTTCAGTCTGTTCAATCACTAGATAACCTCCGTTATCAAGGGGAACCCTGCAAATTTTATAAATTGAAGGATTAAAGAGAAACAGCATTTTAAGAGGAAAATATGCTGATTCACAAAAAGTTAAAAATACACGTCATAAAAGAATGTAAAGCTAAAAAAAGTACTAGGAAAAAAGAATAAGTAATTCCCACCTTTTGCTGAGAATGTTGTCTATTTCTTCCTCAATCTTGTATTCATCAAACAGGGGAGTTCTTTTGCTGTATAACTCAACTCTTTCACAAAGATTAGGTGCTATTTCTTGAAGATAGTTTGTAACCTGAACAGAGTCCAATGATATATATACATACATTAGAGTACTTTCAATAGATCCTTAACAATTGTTAGCATAGGCTTCAAAATAAAAGAAAGACATCGATCCAAATATCTTAAGTTTGAGAACATGATCTAGAGTTGTCTTAAACCCCCACCCTAACGGAAAAGAGGAAGAAGAAAAACCAACTGATCTAAAGTCTATCTGTCATGTACACTGTCCTCACTATCTTTATATGTCAGCATGCCATTTCTTTCGGATATTAAATTGAATAAACTGCTATATCTGAGTACAGTTCGCTTTTTCTTTGACTGTCACCTTCAAACTTCAAAGTTAGAGAATGCCTTGATTTAACCAGAGTGCTAATACTGAAACAAGCTAAATGGTGCATACCAAAATCGTCTAAGGATCTGCTAAATTGTTGTAATAGAAGAGGACTTAGAAAGCGACAAAAATATTTGGAAAACTATACCAGCGACTATTCAGCGGACTAAAATATTTGGAAAACTATACCAGCCTGATAAATGGCTAAGTCCATACCTCATGATATGTCCTTGGAGAATCAACCACCAAACTCTCCACCTGAACATCAAGGTCAGCATAAGAAAGTATAACATGTATTCGTGCTAATCTGAGGAAGGCCGGCCCTAACCAGAAGTTCCATACAAAAATAAACTGAACAATCTGTGAAGGGATGAACCAAGAATGAGCTGACCTGATCGCTAAAATAATCCTGAACAACAGAGAGTGTTTGGCCCATTGCCTGGTGAAGCATAACCGGAACTGCTCCATCAACACCTTCATCTGCGGCAAGAGCTGCAGACTTTGCGTGCTCAATTATACTTTTCCAAGTTGAAAGCAAGCCATCCAAGTCCTTCTGCAATTCATTTAATGAATGACCAGCTGCAACTGTCCTTACCGTTAGACCAAATCCTTGAGGCTGTAAAGTTTTTGCAATGACCCTTAAACGTGTGCGCTCAACACCAGCGATCTTCTTTGAAATACCTATCGTGTTTCCGTGAGGAGCTAAAACCTGGGAAGAGGAGAACCGATTAGATTGGGGCTTTTAAAAGTGGATTTTCAGCTGTGAGAGACAGTATCATGAAACATGTAATACCCAGAATCTGCTCCTTAATTTTGGATAAGCAGTCAGTGTCGGGCCCTTCGTTCCCAATCCTTCTTTAACAACTTGCGTAATTATTTTAGTGCCTTTCCGGACCTTGATCCATTTGCTTTCATCTCTTTGCGAAACTTTATAGCCATTCACAGTATGCTCAATAGGTGGATTCTGCCCTTGGTACCCAATTCCACTGGATTCTTCCAAATATTTCTCTGAAGGAGATTCAAGCCCATGCGCAGTTGCACTACCATTACGATTTTCTGCAAAGACTTCTGAAATATTACAAGTGTCTCCCCTTTCATGCTCCCCAAACTCATTGTCCATGTATTCCATGGAATCATCCTCTATATCAGCATCTTCAATCTCATCTGTGTCCACTTCTTCTAAAGTGGATCCATTTCTAGGAAGACCAAGATTCTCTTCAAGCATGTCAACAACAGTACCATTAATTATTTTTTCCCTTGAATCGTGACAAAATGGGGGGAAAATAAATGGTTCTCTGTTGGGCTTTATATCCATAAAGGAGGGTCTGGATGTGCCAATATTTACAAATGCACCACCCATATGTGGAACTAACTTTGTAACTACTCCTAGATATACACTATCACACTGCACATTATTTTTCACTGGTTCCAGTAACAGTTCAACCAGTTTCTCATTTTCCAAAACAGCAATTCTTTGCACAGTACAAACCGAAGAGTTAATCAGAATAATTGTTGTAGCAGAGTCTTCCTTAGAAATTGCATCATTTTGATCAACAGGCAACAACTTCTCAGGTATTTGTTCATGTTGATTGCTAGATGAAGGTTGAGCTAATTGTTCAAGTTGATTGCTAAATGAAAGTTGAGTTTCACCTTCTTTATCTGACTGTTCAACTTTACAGTCGTCAGGAGCCATCTCAGCATCAACACTAGGAGAAGAGGTACATGCTTGAAATAACCAGGGCTCCTCCATATAGGCATATGTTTCATACGAGGTTCCTGGTGAAGCATCATTAGCATTTACCTCATACTTGGACCAGAAATTCTCACTAAGTGTAGACTGATTTAAGCATCTTGATTCTAAATTTTCACAGTCAAGACCCTTAACAATCTTGTCATCGCAAATGACATCACCAGGAGCATCTGACTCTGCCAAATGATGAAGAAGCAAAGAAGATTCGCATAGCCATGGCTCCTCAATGATCTGACCTTCGGTTGAAAAACTTTTTCCACAATCTGAAGCTGTACCAATTTCATCTGAGAAAAAACTATCCTCATCTATAAAATCACTCAAGACCTGCTTTAGGATGGATGAATTGCTGTTCAAGCATTTCACAGTACCATTCCCATCTGCCAAATCACTGGAAGCATTTAATATTTAAACAAAATAATTGCATAAATCAGAGAGATTACAGACGAGTATAACTTATCCACAAAAAAAAATCATAGAATAACATAAGTAATACCTCTAGCATGAGCTGGAATGAACAGACGGATAGGAATAGATCTCTCCACTATCCAGGATCCTAATATGCTGCCCAAAGGCTTCCTTGTACGAGATTTAATCCACAAGTCCCTTGAAAAAACTTTTCCTTTTTGTTTAGAAGGTACCAACACAGACACATCGTGTGTAGCTTTGAATAAAGCAGCAGACGAAGTCAACATATCTCCCTTTATAGAACAGTTGCATCTCAGATTTCCTGAATGCCGTATCTGCTAAGACCCACAAGAGCTTAATCACACTAGGTGATGAACAAAACTCAGTATGCGGTACATTCTAAAATTATTCGGACTACCAGAAGGGCGAAGGCAATATCTGTGAGATAAGGGTAAAAATCCTTATATATAGAGCAAACCAACTTTCCTCTTAAGTATTTATTTTTCTACCTGCCCGCTTCAGTTTGTGGAAGATAAAGTATTCTAAGATTCTAGAAAAATATATTTACTCATCAAGAAAAGACTTGTTACAGAAAATATTCTCAAAAGGAAATGCAACAGCGTGAAGAAAATGTTTAAGAGTTAAATGAAGGAACTTTTGTCAGATTAAACAGGTCAATTAGGTATGAGAATATCAAGACATAACAAGGAAATTATGAAAAAGGACTCTTGCTAATTGGCGAGGCAGAACTCTGTAGAGGATACTTTTCTTAATTTGAAAAAAAAAAAAAAAAAAAACTGAAACAACTGAAGTGAAATTATTGTCCTCGTAATATTTCGGCTCTCGTCACTTGTTATCTAATCATATGCATTCCTCTCTTTTGAACTTTGACAAAAACGTACGTGAGCCATGAATGGACTAGTGGCTTGATTTTGCTGTCAGGAACTAATATTTAAATGACAGAAGTGGAGCGAATTCTTCTAAATAAACGAAATGCAAAAGCTTCAATTAAAGTGTCCGATCACAATTGCACTCCTACCGTCACTTCTCCTTCCGCCACACCACCCGGCGGCCAGCCCACATAAAAAAGGAGGAACCCCAGAAAACAAAATGATAAAGAAGGAAGGGAAGGTAGCATAAGCATTCGTTGAGTAGCAAAAACACAGACAAATTGAGGTACAAGCAGCTATTTTAATCGTCCCAACACTTTAAAAAGTATTCCAAGCTGATAAGAGGAGAAGTGGTTAAGAAATGAATATAGGAAACAGCGAATAGATAGAGAAAAGATAAAAGAAATACTAACCTGGATAAAAGCTAAGCTACTGTTCAGCAATAATGAAGGAGAGAAACATATGTAAAGTCCCCTGTGCTGTTTATCGGACAGCAACGAGAACGGCTAACTCTGCTTCTTCAAAGATAAGGAGCGACTAGCGGGTCCTTCCCATTTCCCTTGGGTTTTTTTCATTTTCTTTTTCTACTTAAATAAAGAAAATAAAATACAATAAGGGTAAACATTTCCGGCAATTTTTTTCTAATTTTTTAATATTTGATTGATTTAAATATTTTAGAAATATTTCTCTTATGAACTCATTTTCCTTACCAAGAGAAGTAATTCAAAACTCCTTCTCAATATTTCCCACTCTCGCCCACTCACCTCATAACCCCACCTAATCCCATCCCACCCTCTTTCTCTCCAAAAAAACTTTTTTTTTCTCAAATTTCAATTTTTTTTCCGGTCACCACTCACCCTACCACCCCACTCCCTACTGCCACCCTACCCCCCTTTTGTAATTTTCAAATTCAATTTTTTTATTTTTCTGCACCACTCACATCCCCAACCCCACTGCCCCTCCCTCATCCCGCGCAAAAAAAGACTTTTTTATGTAATTTCAAATTTCTATTTTTTCGTTTTTTTTGTTCTTTTGCACCACCCACAAGAAACTAAGTATACACTACAAATTACTTCTAAAAAAAATAAGAAAAATTAC
>ML339492.1:0-46586 GCA_005239505.1 Nicotiana paniculata
AAGATACTTACCTCAACCGCTCAAAACAAACTTGAAATCACGTTCTTGCCATGGGTATCCGACGCCCAATGGCCCAAATATACTAAAATCAATAGCATCGTGTAAATAATACTACAAGCAACTAGTTTAACAAATAAATTCGAAGCTAAAACGCGAAATTAGGAAAATTTCCCAAAAAGTTCCCAGGGCCCACGTCTTGGAATCGGGTAGAAATTATATTTTCCGGACACCCATTCACTCACGAGTCTAAACATATGAAAATATCTCAAATCGTAGATCAAAAACCCAATCAAAACTCAATAATTAAGTCTATGAAGTTTATCCCCTTTTCTACCCAAAATTTCCGAAATTAAAGGTTGTATTTAAGATTGGAAACATGGAAATTGGTCTATAATGGATAGAAATCACTTGCCTAAATTACCCTGGTGCAAAAGCCTCCAAAAATCGCCTCTCCCGAGCTCCCCAATTCAAAAATTGTGAAAATAACATAAAACCTCGGTTCTGCCCCTTTTCTGCCCATCAATTCCGCACTTGCGCCCCTGGGACCGCACCTGCGGCACTACCATCGCAGGTGCGAAAACCCACTAAAAAGTCTAGGTTCACACCTGCGGTCAAATGGCCACACCCAAGGCTCCGCACCTGCGGAAAAATAACCGCACCTGCGAGGATTGGTGGTTTGGGCTAAGTTCCGCACCTGCGTTTCCGCCCCTGCGGAAGGTCCATCGCAGGTGCGAGACACCAGAACCAGCAATGGTTCAGCTATCTCCCAAGTTCTGAAAACACCCGACGAGCATCCTAAACGTACTCGAGGCCCCCTGGGACCCCGTCCAACAACACACAAGTCATATAACCTAACACAGACTCGCTCGAGGTTTCAAACCACATAAAACAACACTAACACGATGAGTTAAACTAAAAATCCATGGAAATTTTTCAAACTTCTATAAACATTAAGTTTTTCATTTAAGGTCCGAATTACGTAAAACTAAGTCTGTTTCTTACTAAATTTCAAAGATAAGACGTATAAATCATATTGAACCTGTACTGGGCCTTGGAATCGTAATGCGGGCCCGATATCACCGATTTCACCTCAAATTTCATTTTCAAAAACCTTTATATTTTTGAGAAAACAATTTTCTTTAAAAATTCATTTCTCGGACCTGGGACCTCGAAATTCGATTCCGGGCATACGCCTAAGTCCCATATTTTCCTACGGACCCTCCCGGACCGTCAAATCACGGGTCCGGGTATGTTTACCAAGAACACTGACTGAAGTCAACTTTATTCAAATTTCTAATACAAAATTTTCATTTTTATCAGCTTTTCACATAAAGGCTTCCCGGCTACACGCCCGGGCTGCGCACGCAAATACAGGGTGAGATAAAAGGAGGTTTTCACGACCTCGGAACACAGAATTAGATAGAATATATAGGATGACCCTTTTGGGTCATCACAATCTCCCCCTCTTATACAAACGTTCGTCCTCGAACGTGCTAAGATTTACTTTGAACTCATCAAATCACTGATTGCGCATTTCCAACACACACCCGCGGGTGATCCCACGTCACCCCAATCTACATAAGACCGACNTGCCTCATATCCGGTAGAACTATATTCCCGACCTCCATCACACTGATAATAAAGCAAGAAACACGAGGACTTCATAACCTTGACACCCAAATCACCAAGCCATAACTAATACCACCGATCACACACCCCGCAAGATAAAACTCAAGGAGCACGACGAAAATGACTGAATATGAAAGGAGGAATACATAAGGAAACTATCAAACAAGCCCGACAGGAAAAACTCTCTATAAATGCTAACTTACACAACAACATAACAAGGAAGGAACTAAAGTACATGAACAAATCCCAAGGATACCATCCTGATAAAATTTCCATTGTAGTACTCAGCCCGGTCCGAACATATCGGATCACAAATATTAAGAGGGCCTCGCCCTCAACTCTGAATGACATACCAAAAATATATCATACCAATTGAAATTCCTCCACTAACTCATCTCAGCTGATAAAAATCATAACGCTAGATGATCTCTCGATGGAGTATCAAATCACAACTCGTAAACAAAATACTCAGGAATCACATCAAACTTACCGTACTGGTAAACATGCATTACTACTAATCTCATATCTCTTAATACTGCATGGAGACAAACAATAGGCATGGGCTACTACTCACAGAATCTCCCAATAGGAGCAAACACAAAAATGGAGTGCAAAGCATGAAACTCACTCATAAACAAACAACAATGAGGGAACTCGTCCCGAACAACACAACTATAATGAAATCCAAATGGTGCCCCTCTGTAATAAAACAAAGCATACATGTACTATAACATCTGGCACGACGACCTCCAGCCTACTATACGAAACACATCAACGGGCCGGGCCTCCCACTCTTGGGCGCCCTCTACTAGCCTGAATGACCTGCTGTAACACATCTGCCCGGAGCCTGGGACAATCTCTCATCATGTGGCTGATATCTCCACACTCAAAACAACCTCTCTGCTGATGTGGCTGTGGAAACTGCGCGGCCCGAGTACTCTAAGACCCATGAGTACCTAGAACCCCATGCGAAGTCGTCAATGCAAACAGAACTGGATGACCCATAAACCTCTACCGTGTCGTACCCTGCCTCCATAATAAGGACCAGTAAATCTCTCCGGCCCACGAGGCCTCCTCACATATCTGCCCTCTCTCTACTGACCTTGTCTAACATTTCTATCATAGTCCCACATATCGTCTCTCTCACGATTCAGCATCCCTCGACTCTGCGAGCAACCCCTACCACCTGCTGAAATGAAATATCCGACGCTAACTCCCGAGAGATGCTAAACTGAATATCACACCTGAGGCCCTCAATGAATCTGCGAACACGTTCTCTAACTGTAGCAACCATAGTAGGTGCATGTCTAGCCAAATCACGGAACCTGACAACATACTCTGATACTGACATAGTGCCCTAGCACAGCAGCTCAAACTCCGTGCGCCATGCATCTCGGAGGGACTGAGGTACAAACTCAGTCAAGAACATTTCTGAAAACTGACCCCATGTAAGTGAAGCTAACTCAGTAGGGCTACCCAACTCATATGCCCTCCACCACTGATAAGCCGCTCCCCTGAGCTGGAACGTAACGAAAGAAACTTTGCTTGTCTCCACAATACCCATAGTACGAAGGATGCGGTGACACTCCTCCAAGAAACCCTGGGCATCATCTGTCACCAATCGACTGAAGGTAGGAGGGTGGTACTTCTTGTACCTCTCGAGTCTAAGTTGTTCCTCCTCAAATGATGTTGCCCTAACCACAGGCGTAACTGGGACCCCAGGTTGTGCTGCCATGACACCTGTAACCTGACCAACCTGATCTCGCTGCTCCGGAGTATGGGCGATGCAAGTCTAAGCTCCTCCCCCGCCCTGTGAAGTAGTTGATGCACTCGGAATCAATCTGGCCTGAGTTAAGGTACCAATCACATCCCAGAATTATGCCAAGGTCTCCTGAAGTCCGGGTGTGACAATAGGCGCCCCTGGTCCCCCAACTGGAACTGTCGGCGGCTCCTCAACGGCTGCACTGGCAGGTGCTCTAGTTGCGGTACGTGCCCCTCATCAACCTCTGCCTCTATCTCTGCCCCTGGCGGCATCTGCTCCGTGGGTAACATCCTCAGAATCTGTAGCTCGTGTCCTCACCATCTGTGAGAGAATGGAATGATAAATTTAAAACTCCAAGATCAATGAACTTGCACGATAGGAAAGAAGGAAGTGAAGTTATCCTAATAGTCCCGTAGCCTCTCGAAGATAAGTACATACGTCTTCGTACTGATCCGCAAGACTCTACTAAACTCGTTTATGACTCGTAGGACCTATGAACCTAGAGCTCTGATACCAAATTGTCACGGCCCAAATTTCCCTCCGTTGTGTATCGTAATGGCACCTAGTCTTAAGGACTAGGTAAGCCTAATATTCAAGAATAACAACATTAATAAATATAATCTAACACTTTTCTGAAATAAATAATTCTTTACACATTTTATATTCCCACAACCCGGAAGTACAAGTCATAAGTTTTTAATAATTTACACTAAAACTCCTAAAAACACCACTGTTCAGAAATAAGTGCAACAGTGCAAACAAAAATATAAGATGGTGACTTCGAAACCGCGAACGCTGAAACGGTTTTACCTTGAGTTTCCACAACATCAACCGCGCTACCATCAATCAATCGACCGGCTATGCAAAAACCTGGAATCTGCACAAAATGTGCAGAAGAGTAGCATGAGCACACCACAGCGGTGGCCAGTAAGTATCAACATTAACCTCGGTGAAGTAGTGACGAGGACTAGTCAAGACACCTACTGGTCTAATAAAAACTGAACAAGTATTAATATAGGAATCAGGGAAGTAATGATGTACACATAAAGGCTACGCAATATAGCTAACAAGACAGTGAATTCGATATAGAAGGAAAACAATAAGTATCAGCGAAAACCAAGAAGTAACACAAAGACTGAATAGAACACAGACAAATCTGGCATGTAAATACACAACACGAGCTTGTAATGACTCAAAAACTTCAACAACTTCTACATAAAATTCATAGTCATCTCCACGAGGTTCCGAACCTCAGACAAATCATCATTTACGGGTCCCAATATCCGAACCCTAACACTTGGCAACTTTCCCCCTCATTCGAGTGCTAACTGCACGGACGACTCACGTGCCAATTTGGTCATTCCCACCCATACGGTAAGCACAACAAGAGTATATATACTTGACAACTACAAGGATTCCTGAATCCCTTAGTAGTACTTAACTACGTGTATGCTTGTGCAACTTCCTAACGTGATTTCAACAACCAATAGACATAAGGAAACAAAGAGGGAAATACGTACATTTTCATCTCATAAATTTCCACACGAATGAATTCAAACGGTAAGTGTTCCAGTAAACAATATCAACAACATGGAATGCCCCCAAGCCAACACAAGTATCACAAAAAATCCCTGACATAGCCCACCTTTTCACGCCACGTGTGCAATATTAAAGTATATGCCTGCCTTGTTTCGCCACACGTGCATAATCATGTTCCCACCTTGTCACGCCACATGTGCAACACTCAATCTCGTATACGTGCTTATAACGCTGCATGTGCAATATCAATAGTAAACACGGAATGATAGAAACCTCGTGAAAATCCCCATATCAACAACCGCATGGCAGAAACCTCGTGCATCACCAAAACAAGTACAACAACAACATGTCAACAGTTCAAGATACAATTAATACATCAACTCAAGAGCCTTCCACCACAAGATAGGAAAAACTAGTTCACGAGAGATAAACATAACAAGGAGATCTAGGCGTATACGAATCACTCAACAAGGAAGGCACATGGCATGCAACAGCCGCACCTAATTTCACGGGTGAACAAAAAGAATTAACACAAATCCGATAACTCGATATAAGGTCAAGTCACGAAGGTATAGAATATCTAAACTTCTTTTAAGGTTGAGTAGTTACGAGAATATTCAACAATTTCCACTTAAGGACAAGCAACAAAGAATAATCATAACTTCATTTAAGACCAAAACAATTATAGGTTGAGATGAAGATAATTGCAAATTTGAGATAGGCAGTTAAGAAGATAAAACATGACAGTAAAGGAAATAAAACTTTTAGATAAGTAAATTAGGAGTCAAGTAGGCAATAGGAGTAAATCCAAAAGTAAGAACTTCCACATTTAAGCAAATAAAGATGACACTAGAAATTAGGAAATTCAATCATGCTAAGGACAATTCATACTCGGAGAATATAAGGATCTAAGATTCCTAAAGGGTCAACTTTCCACAAACAAGTCCGAGCATGCACTCGTCACCTCGCGTACATGGACTACAATCAACATAGCAGACTCAAATCCTAAGGAAAAATTTCCCCACACAAGGTTAGGAGAGATACTTACCTCAACCTCTCAAAACAAACTTGAAATCACGTTCATGCCACATGTATCCTACTCCCAATGGCCCAAATCTACTCAAATCAATAGCATCGTGTAAATAATACTACAAGCAACTAGTTTAACAAATAAATTCGAAGCTAAAATGCGAAATTAGGAAAATTTCCCAAAAGGTTCCCCGGGCCCACATATCGGAATCGGGTAAAAATTATATTTTCCGGACACCCATTCACTCACGAGTCTAAACATATGAAAATATCTCAAATCGGAGGTCAAAAATCCAATCAAAACTCAATAATTCGGTCTATGAAGTTTATCCCATTTTCTACCCAAATTTTTCGAGATTAAGGGTTGGATTTAAGATTGGAAACATGGAAATTGGTCTATAATGGATATAAATCACTTACCCAAATTACCCAGGTGGAAAAGCCTCCAAAAATCACCTCTCCCGAGCTCCCCAATTCGAAAATGGTGAAAATAACATAAACCCTTGGTTCTGCCCCTTTTGTGTCCAGCAATTTCGCACCTGTGACCCTCGGACCGCACATGCGGTCCCGCACCTGCGGAACTATCATCGCAGGTGCGAAAACCCACTAAAAAGTCTGGGGTCGCACCTGCGGTCAAATGGCCGCAGCCGCGGCTCCGTAGCTGCTGAAAACTAATGCACCTGCGAGGATTGGGAGTTTGTCCTAAGTTCCGCACCTGCAAACTCCTCGCCGCACGTGCGTGTCCGCACCTGCGGAAGGTCCATCGCAGGTGCGAGACACCAGAACCAAAAATGGTTCAGCTGTCTCCCAAGTTCTAAAAACACCCGGCGAGCATCCTAAACGTACCCAAGGCCCCCCGGGACCCTGTCCAACTACACACACAAGTCATATAACCTAACACGGACACACTCGAGGTTTCAAACCACATAAAACAATACTAACACGATGAATTAAACTAAAAATCCATGAAAATTCTTCAAACTTCTATAAACATTAAGTTTTGCATTTAAGGTCCGAATCACGTCAAACTAAGTCTTTTCTAACCAAATTTCACAGATAACACACATAAATCATATCAAACCTGTACCGGGCTTCAGAATCATAATGCGAGCCCGATATCACCAGTTTTACCTCAAATTTCATTTTCAAAAATCATTATATTTTTCAGAAAAAATTTTCTTTAAAAATTCATTTCTCGGACTTGGGACCTCGGAATTCGATTCCAGGCATACGTGCAAGTCCCATATTTCCTACGGGCCTTCCGGGATCGTCAAATCACTGGTTCGGGTACGTTTGCCAAGAAGGCTGACTAAAGTCAAATTTATTCAAATTTCTAATATAAAATTTTCATTTCGATCATCTTTTCACATAATTGCTTCCCGTCTACACGCTCGGGCTGCGCACGCAAATACAGGGTGAGATAGAAGGAGGTTTTCATGACCTTGGAACATAGAATTAGATAGAATATACGGGATGAACCTTTTGGGTTATCACAGAGTGTAGTGGAGAGGTCAGCCCGTTGAGGCAGCTACTTGGGAGTCCGAGTCGGACATGCAGAGTAGATATCTACACTTGTTTGCCAATTCAGTTAATTTTCTATGTCCGTTCGAGCACGGACGTTTGTTTTAGAGGTGGAGATTGTGATGCCCAAGGGGTCATTTTATAAATCTAGACTCCGTTCCATGCTTAATAGCAATAAATAGACTAATTTTAAATACCTCAATTTGCATGCGCAGTCCGGGCATGCAACCAGAAAGATTTTATGTGAAAATATGAGAAATAGTGATTCCTAGAATTTAAATATTGACTATAGTTGACTTTGGTCAATATTTTGAGTAAACGGACCCGGATCTGTGTTCGGACGATCCCGGGAGGTCAGCAATAAACTATGGAACTCGGGTGTATGCCCGAAAATGGATTCCGTGGTCCCAAGCCTTAGAAATCAATTTTGAAAGAAATTGTTTGCTGAAATATTTATGAATTAAAGAAAAGAAATAATGTTTGAAATCATTGGTATCGGGTCCGTGTTTTGATTCCGGAGTCCGGTACAAATTATTTATGATATTAAAAAGTTAACTGTGAAATTTGGTGAAAAATGGAGTTCGTTTGACATGATTCGGACATCCGGTTGAAAAGTTATGAACTATAAGAGTTCTTGATGAAAATAATGAGTTTTGAGGTTTAATTCATAATTTTACGTGTTATTTTCATGATTTGACCGCACGAGCAAGTCCATATGATATTTATAGACTTGCGTGCATGTTTTGATTAGAGCCTCGAGGGCTCGAGTGAGTTTCGGATAGGCCACGGGATGTTTTGAACTTAAGAAAAATTGCTGGTTTTCTATTTTCTGGTGCCCAGTAAATTAGTGCTACACGATCGCATAACCTTCTCCGCGATCGCATAGTGTAGATCGTGGAGGTCTTTTTTTGTTTTGTTCTATGCGATCTCATAGCAATATCCGTGATTGCATAGTGTTAATTTGATGGGGACAAATTTTGTTCTATGCGATCGCATAGCAATATCCGCGATCGTATAGTGTTACTTTGCTGGGGACAACTTTGTTCCATGCGATCGCATAGCAATATCCGCGATCACATAGTGTTAATTTGCTGGGGACAACTTTTGTTCTATGCGATCGCATTAATTCTTCCGCGATCGCATAGTGAAAATTTCAGGGGGTATTTTTATTCTATGCGATCGCATCCCTTCTTCCGCGATCATATAGAAGGTCTGCCCAGTCATATAAATACACTGTTAAACACGGACATAACCTATTTTTCAACTATTTTTCGAACTACCAAGCCCTAGAGGCGATTTTCTTCACTAAGGTTCATCCCCAAAGTATTGGTAATCAATTCTAAACTTTGTTCTTTCAATTCCTTACTGTTTTTAATCACTTCTAAAGCAAAAACTAAGAATTTCATGGTAAAAATTGAGGATTTGGGTAGAATTAGGAAATTTTGTAAAAATCCAATTTTTACTTCGAATTGAGGTCAGAATTCGAAACTACTTGTATATTTGGGTTCGTGGTTAAATGGGTGAACATAATTTTGTCCGAACTTCTAGTTTAGACCAAGCGGGCCCGGTGTCGGGTTTTTACTTTTTTTTAGAAAACATAGGAAAAATTATGATTTTCAGTAAAGTTAGTTGCTTTAGCATTAATTGATGATATTGCGTTAATTATGACTAGATTCGAGTAAGTTAGAGCAATATTCTAAAGGAAAATCTATAATTGAGCAGTGAGTGGCCTACGAAACTGAGGTAAGTGTTTGATTTAACTTTGACTTGAGGGAATAGGAACCCTCACTTGTTTGCTATGTGAAATGCATGTGTGTGGTGTATAGGTGAGGTGACGAGTATATATGCACCACTAAATTGCCTGTTAAACATGATCCCTTCCCCGTTCCCAACTTAATTGATTATTGTCTTAATTGTTCTATGTTCATTATTATTTTTATGACTGCTTGGCCTTGTTATTTTGTTGTTAAATATTGTTGTGGTTATTTTGGAAAGAGTATTGGTTTTTTTAGCTGGTTCCCTTGTGGTACAAAATGGTTGAGCTGTTTGGCATTGTTTTTACGAGATATATATACATATTTATGCTCCTGTTGGTTTCATGGTTAAGAGGATATTGATAAAGTTATGAGAAAAATACAGTTTCTTATTTATAATTGTTGAGACAAAAATATTGTGAATGGATTGGCCTAAATTATGAAATTTATGAATAAATTGATATGAGATGTCTGGTGGGAGCGGGTTGCACGCCGCAAAAAGGAGTAAGGGTGGACAGGTGGGATAGGGTTGCACGCCATAACAAGAGTAATAAGGGTGGTATATTTAGGGAGGAGAAATAAGGGTGGACATGTGGGAGCGGGTTGCGCGCCGCAACAAGGAGAAATAAGGGAGGAAATTTGTATTTCTACTGAATTTCAAAAAAAATAAAGATTTGAAAGGCTTAAATGTTTATTTTACTATTCTTCATATTTTTGGCACTACTTTTATTTAAAGTTAAAGTTTGGAAACTTGGAAATTATTTGAGGATTGGTTATAGATGAGGCCTCGAAAGGGCGGCTAAGTTATTTTATTGTTGTTGCAGTACTTAATTGTTTGTTTAGATTTCCTTCTTTCTTTATATAGATTATTGTCACAGGTTATATTGCTAAAGCCCCGTCGTAGCGTCGTCACTACTTCGTCGAGGTTAGGCTCGGCACTTACTCAGTACATGGGGTCGGTTGTACTGATACTACACTCTGCACTCTTTTGTGCAGATCCGGGCACCGACCAGCTGTAGAGATATTTAGAGCGGCTATTCATTTATTCGGAGACACGAGGTATATCTGCCGGCGTTCTCAGATCCTAAGAGTCTTCTCCTATTTTCATAAACGTTGTTTATTATATTCAGAATAGTTACATTATTTCTTTCAGCCAAGTATTTGTAGTATTCTTTAGTAGTTCGTGAATTGGGCTTCATTATTTTATCTCTGGAAATTATTCATCGAAAACCAATAGATTTTGTTTACTTTAGATTATTTTATTGTCTAAATGGATAAATAATGCAAAGTAGTTAATCGAATTATAACATTGGCTTGCCTAACAAGTGTGGTGTTAGGCGCCATCACGATCCCTAAGGTTGGGAATTTGGGTCGTGACACCTGATCTCAAGTCGATCTTAGAGAACACCCTAGCACCCTGTAACTGGTCAAACATCATTACGCGGCAATGGGTACTTGTTCTTAATGGTGACTTTGTTCAACTGGCGGTAATTGATGCACATTCACAAAGCCCCATCTTTCTTCCTCACAAATGGCACTGGGGCACCCTAAGGTGATACACTTGGCCTGACGCACCCCTTTGCTAGCAACTCCTCAAGCTTCTCCTTCAACTCCTTCAACTCTTTCGGAGCCATATGGTATAGTGGGATAGATATAGGCTGAGTACCTGGATCCAAGTCAATACAGAAATCGATATCACGGTCTGGTAGCATGCCTGGAATATCAGAAGGAAATACATCGGAGAACTCTCGGACTATTGGCACTAAATCAATCGCCGGAGACTCTACAGTAGTATCCCAAACATAGGCTAGATAAACCAACAAACCCTTCTCGACCATGTGTAGAACCTTCATAAAAGAGATAACCAGACTAGATGTACTGACATACGAACCCTTCCACTCCAATCTAGGCAACTTTGGTATCGCTAAGGTAACGGTCTTGGCATGGAAATCAAGGATGGCGTGATATGGAGATAGCCATACCATGGCCAGGATGACCTCAAAGTCGGTCATATCAAGTAACAGAAGATCCACTCAAGTCTCGTATCCATAGAACGTGACCACACAGGACCGATAGATCCGATCCACAACAATAGAATCACCCACTGGAGTGGACACATAGACAGGAGTACCTAAGGACTCACGAGGAATATCCAGAAAATGAGAAAATAGAGATGACACATACGAATAGGTAGATCCTGGATCAAATAATACTGAAGCCTCGCTACTGTAGACAGAAATAATACATGTGATCACGACGTTAGAGGCCACAGCATCTGGTCTGGATGGACAAGCATATAATCTGGTTGGAACGCTACCTGGATGGCCTCTGCTTGCCTGACCTCCACCTCTGGGACGACCCCTACCCACCTTCCCTCCGCCTCTGGCTGGCCAGACGGCTGGTGCGACTATCAGAGCTGTAATCATGGGCTGTTGACGCTGCTGCACTGCTTTGCCTCGAAATCTGGGGAAATATCTCTTCATGTGACTAGGATCGCTGCACTCATAACAACCTCTCTGAGCGGTGGACTGCTGTCCTGCGATCTGAACCTGATAGCCTGAATATCCACCGGAAGGACCCTGAAGAGCGGGTGGGCGATATGAACTCTCTGGCATAGCACTGAAATAGGAACCGGAAGAACCCTGATGACCGGAGTACCCACTGGAAGAACCCTGAATAACTGGTGGGCGGTAAGAACTCTCCGTCATAGCACTGAAGTAGGGCCGTGCTGGAACACCACGAGGAGGTGGTGGTGCTGAATATGGGGGCATTTTGGGCTGACCCCTCCCAAAATGACCTCTTCCCCCAGCTAGGGCACCTCTAAGCTCTCTAGAAAAACGAGACCTCTTGTCCCGTTGCATCTACTCTCTACTCCTCTGATGGTAACCCTCGATCCTCCGAGAAATGTCCATTACTAACTGATAGGGAGTCCCCATCTCAACCTTCCAACCCATACTAGCCTGAATACTAGAGCGCAACCCCGCTACAAACCTCCACACTCTCTCTGCGTCGGTAGGAAGTATCACAAGTGCATGGCGAGACAACTCAGAGAATCTCTCCTCATAGTCGGTAATTGAAATCTGACCCTGCTTGAGCTGCTCAAACTGACACCACAACTCTTCCCTCTAGGAGAGTGGAATATACCTGTCCATGAATAGGCATGTGAACTGGTCCCAAGTCATAGGAGGAGAGTCTGCTAGTCTGCCAAGGAGATAAGCCTTCCACCACCTACGTGCTCTGCCCTCCAACTGAAAGGTAGTGAAATCCACCCTGTGAGACTCCAATATGCTCATGTTGTGCAGTCTGTCCCTACACCTATCAATAAATTCCTGGGGATCCTCATGTCGCTCACCCCTAAAATATTGGAGGGTGAAGCGTAGTCCATCTATCCAAAAGCTTCTGCGGCTCGCCGACCATAGTTGATCTAAGCTCAGGTACAACTGCTGCAACTGGCTGGGCCTCGCCCACAGGTAGTGTACCGGGGTCTGATATACAGCAGCTGCATGCCCAGGTGCCTGAGCAGTTGGATCTGTGCTCCCCCTCCCGCCTGAGATGTGGTTGGGCTTGCTGGAAATAAACCAGCATGGGTCATAGAATACATGAACCACATCATGCGGCCCATGAACTCCTGAAAGCCCGGTGTTGATGTGAAATCTACCAGGGCTGGATCTGTTGTGGGCACCTCGCCCTGCTCCTCAACAATGGGCTCCTCCACTGGATCCACTGGTGGAACAAATAGGGAAACTCTAGAACGTCCCCGTCCCCTACCTCAGGCTAGTTCCCTCCCCCAACCTCTACCTCGGCCTCTCACAACAGGGGGAGCAGCTCCTCCCGATTCTGAAACGTCTGCTGAGCGTGTTCTCACCATCTGTGAGAGAATAAGAGAAAGAACTTAGTATACCATCGACTGCACGATAGGAGATGAATGAATAGTAGTTTCCTAAAACCCTATATTCTCTCGAAGATAAGTACAGACGTCTCCGCATCGATCTTCAAGTTTCTATTAGGTATGCCCATAACTTGTGAGACCTACGTGAACCTAGTGCTCTGATACCATTTTGTCATGAACCAGTTCTATTTTAGGCTGTGATGGCGCCCGACGTCTTTGTGGAGCAAACCAACAGTGAACAATCTAGGGATTTCCCATTTTTAATAAGTTTTTCCAATTAAATTGCTTTCTTTAATATAATATATTTAATAAGAAACAAATTTAAGTTGACAAAACAAAAGCAGCTAAATGTATACAACCATGGGAATACAACCAAAAACCATGAGTCTACTAGTGTGTGTGCCAAGACCTGGTGTCACAAGTATGTGGGCTACTAGTAGAATATACAAAAGATCTCTACTCTGCTATCTGAAATAGAATAGACAGAAACATAAATCAAAGAGAGACTCCGGCTGCTGCTGAATAGCTCGGAAGGGCACCTCACCGTGCAGTCTCGAGCTAGAAGTCAAGCGTGCACGCCGGACTGGTAACCAAATGAACCTGCCTCAGATCCCGCATATCAAATGCAGAAGCGTAGCGTGAGTATATAAATAATATCCACCCAGTAAGTATCTAGTCTAACCTCGAAGAAGTAGTGACGAGAGGTCGACTTCGACACTTACTATGGGCCAGAAACATAATAATATGAAGTTCTAATTAGACATGAAATATAAAATGACAAAAGAGCTCAAATCAAGAAGTAAGTAACCAATCCTTCATTTCAGGTAAGAACCAAATCATTTCTCTCATCTATTCCTTTCACCTTTCAAGTCCGTGAAACAATATTAAATATAAAAAGGGATTCCAATATCGTTACGCACAAGTTATTCCGAGGACGTACGACCTAATCCAAATATACATAATAATATATTGTGTACTGCCGAGGGTCAAACAACCCGAACCATATGATATATCAATAAATCCTGCCGAGGCGAACAACCCGCTCCCATGAGAGTAGTAGAAATTTACCCCGCTTGCGAAATATATTTGCGAAGCGATTGAACATAGATTTTCTCAATTTATCATAATATTTCTCAATTCCTTTTTAAAAATAAGAAATTCAATTTGGAACTTTAAAATATTGAAATCCTCAACTTTCGCTATAATCCAACAACTAGTAAGTATAAACAAGCAACGATATCAACAAACATGGTGTAAGCCTAAATCTACCCGGACATAAGTATGAATAGTAGCTACGCACAGACTCTCGTCACATCGTCCATACGTAGCCCTCACAAATAGAAGTTCATATTGATTTAAGTTCACCTATGGGTTTAATTCCCTCTTACAAGGTTAAAAAAGAAACTTACCTCATCTCAAGGCTTACTTTCCGGTCCAAGAATGTGCTCACACCCTCAATTCGGTGCCGAATCAACCCAAAACTAATAAAATAGTATATAAAATAATCAATAAATGCTCAAAAGTTTGTATTCCAACTATTTAAGAGGTTACCCAACCCTAAATGTGAGATTCTTAAATTCAACCCCAGGCCCACGTGCCCCGATTTCAGAAATTTTCGAAGAAAGTTGCTACCCATAACCCTATGAACTCAAATATATGTTTTTCATCAAATTCCATAACCATTTTCGTGGTCAAACCCCAATTTTACCCAAAACCTAGGTTTTCATCTAGACCCTTGATTTCACAAATATTTACATGTTAATCTACCCATAATCTATGTATTTAACTCATGTTGTGTAAAAATTACTTACCTCAAAGTGCTAGGTGAAAACCCTCTTCCTAAAGCTCCAAAAATCGCCCAAGAGATGAAATAAAATGAAATAAATGGTCTAAGTCCCGCACTAAATGAGTTGGGCACAGGCCTATGATATCATTTGTGACACTAGGTTTGCAAATGCGACAAATTCATCGCAAATGCAAACCCTGGGCTTCAGTTTTGAGGTCGCAAATGCGACAAAAGTGTCGCATGCAAACACTGCTGAGGTCGCAAATGCGACTCAGGTGTCGCAAATGCGAACACTGCCCCAGGTCGAGCTTCTTCGCAATTGCGAAGCTCTTCTCGCAAATGCGAGGCTCGCAAATGCGAACAATTTCTCGCATTTGTGAGATCTGCAACACTAGCAATAAACATCAGACAAAACTAAAGTGTTTTCGATTCCTCTCGAACGTCCGAAACTCAGCCGAGCCCTCGGGGCTCCACACAAACTACCCACACAAGTCTAATAACCTCATACAAAGTCGCTCGAGTGATCAAAACATGGAAACAACATCAAAACTAAGAATCTGACGCCAAAACGCATGGATTGACTCATGAACTCAAAAACTTCTAAAAAGACTTCCGCTCAACCGATTCCTATCAAATCAACACAGAATGTCACCAAATTTTGCGTGCAAGCCTTAAATGATGTTACAGAACTATTTCTGGTCTCAAAATTCCATTCGGACCTCGATAACACCAAAACCTACTCTAAACCAAATTTAAAGAACTTCAAAGAACCAACTTTCACTATAAGGCGCTGAAACGCTCCTGGGTCATCCAAAACTCGATCCAAGCATACGCCCAAGTCCGAAATCATCATACGAACCTATTCGAACTGTCAAATCCCGATTCCGAGATCGTTTAATTTAAACATTGGCCGAAGTCAAACGTAGCCTTTTAAGGCCAACTTAAGGAATCGAATGTTCCGATTTCAACTCGAACCCTTCCACATCTCAAACTAACCATCCCCGCAAATCATAAAATAGTAAAAATACATACGAGGCTTATTTAGGGGAACAGTGTTCTAGAAAGTAAAACAACCGGTCGGGTCGTTACAGGTGGGAAGCGACTTTATTAAAGTCGGGGTTTTGCCTAATTTGTTCATTTCTCTAATTTGTTGAACGATTTTAGAGCTTCTTGGAGAGGGGTTTTCACCTAGATATTGGAGGTAAATGATAGTTTACATAAAGTGATCTTAATACATAAATTATGGGTATATTTTAACATGTAAATTGTGGAAATATTAGGATTTTGGTTGAAAACCTAGATTTTGATATAAATGAGATTACACCACGAAAATGATTATGGAATAGGGTAAAAAATATGTATTTGTGTTCGTGAGGTTGTGAGTAGTATTTATTTATGAAAATTACCGAAATTTGGGCACGTGTGATAGGGGTGAATTTTAGGAACCTTCCACATTGGGTAGGGTAATCACTCTAGCAGTTAAATTATGAACTTTTGAGCAATTATTGATTAGTTTGTTCAACCTTTGGCTAGTTTCAGATTGTTCGGCACTGAATTGAGGCTTTTAGAGTTAATTGTGGACCGGAAAGTGGACTTGGAAATGATGTAAGTCTCTTGCCTAACCTTGTAAGAGGGAATTAACTCCATAGGTTTTTAAATTATTATTTGTTACTAACTGTGGGTGCTATGTATGCACGAAGTGACGAGAGTCCGTGCGTAGTTAAAATTCATGTTATTTTCGGGTAGACATAGGCCTTTATTATGCTATTACTTATACTATTTGGACTCAACTTGCTAGTTTAATTGCTCGTATCAATAAGTAAAAAGTTGGTTAAAGATTTTGTTAAATCGAGCTTCATTACTTAGAGAGTTGGCAGAATGTTTAATTGTTGAAGGAAATTATATCCTTTCATGGGCTTACCCCGGAGTTGTAAATATGAGATTCGAAATCCAAAAAAATTTACTATTCCTGTAGATATGGTCGAATGTGTGTGTGTGTGTGTGTGTGTGTGTGTATATATATATATATATATATTTATATTTATTTAGGATGCATCATGGATCGGTCTGTACGACGTCGAGAGTGTATGTACATGATTATTATGGATCGAGTCGTACAACCTCGGTATAACTCGTGACTGTTGTCACTCGGAGTCCGATTGCACTTGATATATCTTTCATGACTTGAGGATTTATAATTACATGTTGTGTCCTTATTTGTTGAGATTATTATGTGATATTTGGGAACTTTTAATTGTTACTTTGATAAGTAGTCATTTAATTATTGCCTCTTATTCCATCATTAATGTTATTTTCCATTCCTATTAAATAATCTTGTACATTATCTATATTTCCCACTAGTATGTGTCGAACTCGAACCCTCGATACTACTTCTTTGAGGTTAGGCTAGATATTTACTGGGTACATGGTGTTTATGCGCTCACGCTACAATTCTGCACATATTGTGTAAGTTCTAAGATAGGTGCATCTGGAGTTCGTCCGGGTGCATATCCGCATTACCCGGAGGCTTAGTGGTGAGATGCTTCTCCATGCTCCGTTATGCAGCACCCGGAGCCTTCTCTTGTTATTTTATCATTCTTGTCTATTTTGTTTCAGACAATAGTTCTTAAGGAGTTCTGAATATTCTACTAGATGCTTGTGCCCTTGTGACACCTTGTTTTGAGAATTCTAGTAGATATTCATGAGTTTTGATTATTTAATTCACTACCTTACTTGCCCATTTAATTTATGCTTTACATTACCACGCTCATTTAATCTTTTTCTCCGCATTAAATAAAAATCAAAGACCTTTAAAATATTAAAAATAAAAAATTAAATGGGTAATTCTTTATTGGCTTGTCTAGCGACGACGTTAGCGCCATCACGGTCTATAGTGAAAGTAATTGGATCGTGACATTTTGGATAGTCATTAGAAGAACTCTAGAAGCGTTCTCCTCTGAGTGACTCATGTTAAAATAAATTCTCAATCGGAGGAAAACTAATACACAAGAAAGTTTATGTATTAATCTTTATTGTATCAGACACTTAACACAAAAAAAATTGGAGAACTCTCCATTGAAGGACACTTAAGTTGAAGGAGCTCTGCGTCTTCATAAAAATCTGAAAAATAAAGCTAAAACTTGATGCTGAAATGCTTAAGTCTCGGTCAATAATAAAAGAGGAAGAGGGTATACATTTTTTATTTCTTATTTGGTTGCCTACATTTACTCAGTGTTTATCTTTATTTCAACCTAATTATTTTCCCCAATAAGTTAAGAGGGGACATTTTTGTTGTTCCTTATGTTTCGTCAAGGGAATATACATTTCATAAGTGATATAAAGCAATAGTGCTGCTTGTATATATGCAGAGATGTATCACATCAATAAAGCGTTAGATGGGTTGATCGGGCATATTACATAACCAGGAAGATTAAGGAAGCGGTTTGTGTTCAACTACTGTGATGTTTTTATAATTGGTCAAACCTTCACTCTTTCCTTCATCCTTTTTGGTTTGGGGATGACAAGTGCTTAGTCTCGAGTATGGGGAGAGGAGGAGGAGGAGGTAAGGAGTAGTATAAAACTCGAGTATGGGGAGGGGGAGGGAGGAGGAGGAGGAGATAAGGATTAGTATAAAAGTTGTTCGGTCATTGATAAACCTCTCCTTACCTTCACTCTATTTAGATGGGTTCCAGAAAGTCATAAAGGAAAGAATGGAGAAATCCAGAATGAATATGAAAGAAAAGACAAATATTCATGTATCAAACCTTAACAAACAACTAAATTGCAACCATTGATTGCCGAGAGAGTACTATGCTAGATTAGTGTCACACCTTACCAAACAATTTGGATTCTCTTAAAGTTAAGTCACTCCTCATTTTCATGTTTTTCATTTCCAAGATACATTTAAGTTGCTATTTCAACAGATAAGAACTTCTAAAATTCCCTTAATTATTTTCTCAATTATTGATTCAATTCTCTATTCTTAGACTACTTCACCCCAATATTGATTGCACCACTTCCCATTGGAAGCATTATATACCAAGAAAAGCTGACTAACTCGTTCAATTTCTCAGTCTTGAGTGTTTCATTTAAATGTAGTGCATATGCATCACATTTTAAGATATATCTCAAAAGTCAAAACCAACACAATCAGCCAATATTATTTTTTCATTACTGAAGCAAAATATAATTCAAACTAACATATTAAACACAGTGCGTGCCCAATCGATAATGTCATATTCGTTATGTAAGAAGCATACTTTGTTTTTGTATAGAGACATGCTATACTAAGCGCAGTTGTTTGGCCTCAAAGCCATAAAACCAATCCATTGCTTGTCTCCTTGACTTATAAAATTTGAAAATCCGGTGGAAGTTGAACATTTTTCACAATTTTGAGATTCCTTCAAAACACTTCCATAATTCTATTTACATTTTTATTTTGTCTATTCGCAAACTTTAAATTTTTACATTCACTTAATTGTACAAAGAGTTTTTGTCCCGATCCAAATTTCCTCCGTAAAATATCGTGACGGCACTTAGTCTCCAGACTAGGTAAGCCTAACAAACATGCGGAATAGCTGAAATAATAATTAAAGGCTCAAAATCCAACAACTAGCATAAGAGAAAATATCCACAACTCAGTATATACATATTTTCCTAAATCCCAACCAAAATACAAGTCACAAGCTCTATGCTAATATCAAAGTCATCCTATACAACTGTATCTAGTAAATAAAGAAAATATATAAAGGGATAGAAGGTGACTCCGAGGCCCGCGGAGCGGGCAGGTGTATCTTGAAGTCTCCAAATGTGAACTCAACTCACTAGTGCCGGGACTGATAGGAAGTACCTGGATCTACACAAAAAGATGTGCAGAAGCGTAGCATGAGTACACCACAACGGTACCCAGTAAGTACCAAGCCTAACCTCGGTAGAGTAGTGACGAGGTCAGGTCAAAGTCCTACTGAAATTAAAAGACAGGATGAAATATTTAACAATAAAATAATAATGACAATGAAATGAAACAATTAAGGAGTAAACCAAGAGTTAGCTACAAAGAATCAAGGCAAATAATACATCATGGAAGGGAACAAAACAACCAAAGACAAGTACAACAAACAGAGAAAGATCAACAAGGGTCACTGCCGAGGTACCGCCTCGTAGTCTCCAATAACAATAAGTCACAATCATTACTAATATCACCGCGGGAGCCTTTACATTTAGTTTTGAAAAATTATTTTTCCGAAATAGCATCTCGCGTTTTAGCCCACCTTATCACATCACATGCTTTCTAGTAGTTCCCTTACTAGCTATGTGTATCAAGGCCACTTTATCTCACCGAATGCGTTTCAACCCCAAACCTTATACCACCGCATAAATATTAATATCGCAATGTATCACAAATCGCTCAAGTGCCCAATATCACAACTTGCCAGAGAAACCAAACAATAATAGTAATTTCACCGTAAAGAGCCCATGGCTCAACCGCAAAATACACAAGAGCCTTAACAATAACAACCGGAATGAACAACTCGACGGAATGGTATTTCACAACTTAATACTTTGCCTCAATGTGAATCACAACAGTTATATCTCAATACCAATTTCAACAACAATATATTCCACTATTTAACAACTTCAAGTAGAGTTCAACAATTAAGTAATCAATACGGAAAAAAGGAAACAAGAACTTCAGCTAAACATGTAAGGCAATTAGCATGTAAGAGAATAAGAAAAGTAGACATGTGAAAATAGACTAAGAATGATGAATATAACATGTTAAGATAACTCATTTAAGGCACAAAAGAAATCTACATAGCTAAAATCGGAAATTTTCACATTTAGCCCGTGTACACACTCGTCACCTTGCGTACACAGCTTTCACACATCACAATTATCACAAACGATACCAATCCTAAGGAGAAATTCCCCCATACAAGGTTAGGCAATTCACTAACCTCAAGTCACGCTAAATCAATCCACTAAAAGGCCTTTCCCTCGATTTTTCAGCTATGAATGGCTCGAATATAGCAAAAATAACTTCTACTATAAATGTAAAATATAGGAAACTAATTCAAACAATGAAATTACGATTTTCCCAAATAATTAAAAAGTCAACCTGGGCTAGCGCCTCGGGACCCTGCCAAAATTACAATATCTGAACACTCATTTGATAACGAGTTCAACCATACAAGAGTTACTCAAATCCGACCTCAAATCCCCTTTTAAATCCTCAAATTTTAGCCTAAGAAGTTCCTACCATTTTCTCCCAATATTTCAACTCAAACCACTAATTAAATGATGAAGTTATCAATAGATTCATGTAAATTAACCAAAATCGAGTTAGAAATTCTTATGCCAATAATCTCTCTGAAAATATCCCGAAAATTTGCCTCACACCGAGCTCTCTAAGTCCAAAATGTGAAATATAAGAAGAACCCTCGAAAATCGCTCTTTTCTGTTGCGTCCTTTGTGTTGCTTCTGCGACGCCGCACCTGCGGAAAAACCATTGCAGATACAGATTACACTTAAGCTCAGGTGATTCCGCTTCTGCAGATAAAATTTTGTACCTACGAGTGCGCTCCTGCGGATAACCCTCCCCTTCGACGATCAATCCCCCGCATTTACGAGTCCTCACCTGCGACCAATAGTGCGCAGGTGCAATTTGCACAAGAACAACCCATCTTCAAGACTGAGTTAAGTCCAATTTGTTATGGATTCGATTCGAATCACACCTGGGGCCCCCAAGATCCCGTCTGAAAATACCAAGAAGTCCCAAAATAGGTAACAGACCTACTCGAGGCCAAAAATTACATCAAGTAACATCGATTCTGCGAATCGCAACCCAAATTCTAGCCTATGAACTACGAACTTCCGAATTCCGAAACCATTGCTGATTCATACCAAACCAACTCTGATTGACTTCAAATTTTGTACACAAGTCATAAATGACATACCGACCTATTCCAACCTCCGAAATCGGGATCCGACTCCGATATCAATAAAATCAACTCCGGCTCAAATTTTGCAATCTTCCAAACTTTCAACTCTCCAACTTTCGCCAATTTACACCGAAACGACCTACGAACCTCCAAATTGACATCCGAACGCACTCTTAAGTCCAAAATCACCATACGGGGCTATTGTAACCGCCAAAAACCCATTCCGAAGTTGTCTTCAGAAAAGTCAAACTAAGGTCAACTCTAACAACTTAAACTTCTAACCTAGGGACTATGTGTCCCATTTCACTCTGGAACTCAATCGAAACCAAAACCAAACACCCCGATAAGCCACATAACCACAATATAGCATATAGGAGAAAATAAGTGAGAGATCGATACTAAAATACTCAAAACGACCAATTGCGTCGTTATAGGTTTGAGATTTATATTAATAATATTCACTAATTACTTTCATATTGTTTTCTGGATTAGTGACTAAGATTCATTAGCTTGTTTACATTCCTTTTAGCTTGATTATTCACTAATATCATGTGTATTTGCTACATTCAAGTTTCGCTAAAGAATAGATTGCTTTTTTCACACTATTTCGTTGTGATTGAACTTTCGATCCATTATAATTAATCGATAGTCGTGCACTTTTATCAGTCTTTTAGATAACTCTGAAATTAGAAGGTACGGTCACGTAGGGTCATGGATAACATATTTGGATAAAAAGCCACAATGCAACCACCAAATACTTAAAATTAGCTTGTATAAAGAAAGATAGAGTTGGAATTAAGTGGAATGATGAGTTTTTAAATGGTATTTGGTGCCTTATATATATATATATATATATATATATATATATATATATATATATATATATATATATATATATATATATATATATATATATATATATAAAGGTATTTAATTAGTATTATTTTTAATAAAGCTATTACGAATATATTTTTAATAATAAAAACTCGTCCAGTAGAGTTGTAGTAACTTGAATTATATATTTTATTAATATGATATGAATTTTTTTTTTTAAAAATGATCTTTTTCACTTCTTTAAATGTGTTCCGTCTGTTTGGGTGTTCTATTTTTGTTTATTGCTTTTAAACATAATTTATTATTTTAGGGTTTAATTTATTGTTCGATTAGTGTTTATTGCTTTTAGAAAATTAGGCTTAACTAATTATGCTATATTAATTGAATGAGTTAGTTTAATTTTGAATGTATTACCAAATTATAATCTTCACGAGTTAATCTAATTACAATTAATTCTAGTGTTTGCTATCTTCAAGTCTTTCAATTACATTGCCCGTTAATGGTCTAATTGAATTTGAAAAGAACTTATTTAGGGATATATGAGAACTTTAAAATTAATTTGCACTCAAACTATTTAAATTAACTACTTTGTAACTAAAGTTTATTATGTAACTTAAATTATAAATTAATTTGAATACTCATTTAATATAACTTGCAATTTATTTGTTCATTCTGTAGATGGAATATCGTAGTTGGATGTATAATACAAATTATCCTAATCATAATTTTTTGAGGGAGGAATTTATAGAAGGGGTTAATGAATTTATTAGGCATGCAATATCACTTGATCCATTTCAAATCGAAGAGATCGTTAGGTGTCCGTGTGTGAAGTGCAACTGTTTGCATTTTTTTTGGATCGGAGGATGTTAAGAGTCATTTATAAAAAAGAGTTTATGTATAATTATTTTGTGTGGACTAGTCATGGAGAGGTTGATGATAGTGATGGTGTATTTCATAACATAGTTGTTGATGAAAGTTAGGTCGGTGGGGAATAATGTTTAACATCCTAGATACCATGAATTGGTTGCGGATGCTTTTGCGATGCACTTCGAGTTTGAACCCCATGAAAGTGTTGAAAAATCTCCTAACAAAGAGGCAATACATTTTTATGAACAGTTAGAGGCTGCTAGTCGTCCAGTAAGTGAAGGGAGTAGGCACTCTCAGTTGTCTGTTGCGGTTAGATTATTATGTATCAAATAAGATACCAATATTTCTCAAGCGGGAATTGATTCTTTCATTGGCCTTATGAGTGAACTTATTGACCCAACTTTCAACATACCTGAAGATTTCCTTAAGGCTAAAAGATTGGTTTCTAAGTTAGGACTCTCGTCTATGAGAACTGATTGTTGTGAAGATGGTTGCATGTTGTATTATAAGGATGATGCAGATTTAGATAGTTGTAAATTTTTTGAAAAACCTCATTTTAAGCGAGTTTCCAGCGGGAAGAAGGTTTCTGCGAAGTCGATGCATTATTTACCTCTTATTCCTAGATTAAAGAGGTTGTACGCATCGATGGGTTCCGCTCCTCATATGAGATGGCACTATGAAAATAGAAGGCTGCCCAATGTTATGTTTCATCCTTCATATAGGGAAGCTTGGAAGTATTTTGATAGGATGCATCCGAATGATGCTAGTAAAATGAGGAATGTTCGGTTAGAATTGTGTGCTGATGGTTTCACGCCATTTTCTGTTTCTGCAACACCATATTCATGATGGCTAGTCTTTATTACATTGTTTAATCTTCCACATGAAATGTGTATGGCTACTCCATATATTTTCTTAAATTGTGTTAATCCTGGTCCCCACAATCCAAAGAGTTTGATTGATGTATATTTGCAACATCTGATTGATGAGCTAAAACAATTGTGGTATGATGGAGTTCAGACATATGGCATATCAACTGAGGAAAACTTCAACTTGCGTGCTAACTTAATGTGGACCATTAATGATTTTCGTACATGTGGAATGTTGTCAGGGTTGATGGCTGCTAGAAAGTTAGCATATCCTTACTGCATGGAAAATGGTAAAGAGTTCACTTTAAGACATGGCCGAAAGCAGTCATGGTTTGATTGTCATCGTCAGTTCTTGCTAGTTGACCATGAGTTTAGAAGGATGAAGAATGCTTTCAAAGAGAATACAGTTGAACATGATTTGCGACCTCCAATTTTTTCCAGTGAGGAAATTTGGGAGAGGGTTTAGAACTTGACTAAAGTTACCGAGGCCCCACTTTCTCGATTTCTTGGTTATGATGTTTACTCATAACTGGACAAAATAGAGCATATTTTGGGAGTTTCCATATTGGAAGGATAATATTCTCCGACACAATCTTGATGTCATGCATATTGAGAAGAATTATTTTGACAATTTGTTCAACATAGTGATGGATGATAAGAATAAGACAAAACATAACCCGAAGGCTAGGCTGGACTAACAAGAATATTGCAGGCAACCTGAATTACATTTGAATTTTGCGAACAATGGTAAGGTATTCAAGCCCAAGGACAACTACACATTCAATTTGGAACAAAGACGACAGATTTGTGAGTGGGTTACAAACCTAATGATGCCCGAGGGATATGCTTCGAACCTGGGAAAATGTACCGATATGGTTGAAGGAAGGCTGACTCATATGAAAAGTCATGATTGTCATATTTTCATGGAAACCTTAATACCTATTGCATTTTGTGGTTTGCTTGAAAATATCTTGAAACCATCACTGAGATAAATTTGTTCTTTAAAGACTTATGTTCTACCACATTAAGGGAAGAAAACCTATTTTAAATAAATTGAAACATTCCTCTAAACAGTAATAAGTTGTAAAGGATTTTTCCATGTGGTTTCTTTGATGTAATGGAATACCTTCCAATTCAGTTTGTACACAAGGCACGACTTGTAAGGCCGGTCCAATGCAGGTGGATGTATCCATTCGAGAGGTAATGATCAAACCTTGATTCATTCTTGTAATTTTCTTTAATGTTATCATCTAATATGACAATGTGCATGACTATTGGCAAGTGTAAACGATTTGTTAAATAGAGGAATAGGATTGAAGGATCCATATGCTGTAACGACCTGACCAGTCATTTTGAGCTCTAGCACGTCGTTTGGCGGTTTAAGGCCATGAGCAACTTCATTTCAGGTATTATGATTTTCAGGCATGGTCGGCACTGAACTTTGGGAAGTTCAGAGTAGAATTGGAAAGAAAGTTCTCATTTCAGAAGTCTTAAGTTGGAAGAATTGCTAAGATTGGATTTTTGAGTAAACGACAATAGAATTAGGATTTGAAGGTTCCAGCAGGTTCGTATGATGATTTTGGACTTGGGCGTATGTTCGGAGCGGGTTTTGGATGACCCGAGAGCGTTTCGGCGCATATTGTGGAAGTTAGTATTTTGGAAGAAATTTCATAAGTCTGGGTTGAAGTGAATTTCAGTGTTATTGATGTCCGTTTGGGACAGAGTCTAGGAATAGCTCCGTATGGTGATTCTGGTGTTTGGATCGCGATCAGAAGTGAATTCGGAGGTCCGTAGGTCATTTTGGAATTATTTGGCTAAAGATAGAAAATTTAAAAGTTTTGAGGAATTGAACCGGAAGTGGAAATTTTGATATCGAGGTCGGATTCTGATTCCGAAAGTTGGAACATGTCTGTAATGTTGAAGGTGACTTGTGTGCAAAATTTGGGGTCAATCAGACGTGATTTGATAGGTTTCGACATCGAATGTAGAAGTTGGAAATTTCACAAGTTCATAAAGATTGAATTGAGTTGCGATCCATTGTTTCGATGTTATTCGATGTGATTTGAGGCCTCGAGCAGGTTTGTGTGATGTTGTGGGATTGGGTTGTGTGATTAGAGGGGGTCCCGGGGGCTTCGGGTGTGTTTCAGGGTGGTTTAAGATGATTTCCCATGGTTTGTTGCTGTTGGTTTCTAGTGCAGCTGGTGTGCATTGCGATCGCGGTCGTTGGTATGCGATCGCGAAGATGAAAAAATTGGAGGCTGCTAGGATTGGCTTATGCGAACACGAGGAGGGGAGTGCGATTGCGAAGGTATATTGAAGCTGGCCGTCGCGAAAGCGTTTTGAGGATTGCGAACGCAAAGAGTAAAATTTTGGGCCTGAATTTCTAGGCTTCACGAACGCGGGGGCACAGACGCGTTCGCAAAGAAGGGAAGTGCTGGGCAATGAAGTAATTTAAAAGACGGGATTTGGCCGTTTCTTTTCATTTTTTTCTCTTGGTTGGGCGATTTTCGGAGAGCTTCAAGTGGGGATTTTCGTCATCTATGTCAAGGTAAGTTGTTTCTACTCAATACAAGTTAAATACAAGGTTTGTATATAGATTTGGTCATGGAAATTAGTAGAAATTTGAGATTTTGAAGAAAGACCTAGAATGTGTATTTTTGGATTTTGACCACGAATTTGGGCATGAAATTGAAAGAGAATTATATATTTGAGTTCGTAAAGTTATGGGTAATCTTTATCTTCAAAAAATTTTGGAATCCGGGCACGTGGGACTGAGGGAAATTTTGTCAACTTTTCTGAGCGGAGTTGGGAATTTATATAAATTTAATTGTTATAAGTATTAGAATGTATTTTCATTGGTTTGCCTGTTATTTGGATAGGTTTGGGCGTGGTGCATCAATGTGAGTCATCGGAAGGGCTTGGAGCTGATTATGAATCTCTGGAGCAAGGTAAGTTTCTTTTCTAACCTTGTAAGAGGGAATTGTCCCCATAGGTGAAATAACTAAATATGTGCTACTGTGTGTGGGGGGATACGTACGTACGAGGTGACGAGAGTCCGTGCGTAGCTAATATTATACTTATGTACGGGTAGTCTAGGACCCAAAAGCATGTTTTATTTGCCGTACTTGTAACTTTACTGACGAATTTAAAAATGTTTAAGCCTTATCGAACTTGACAAATGGATTTCTAGAAAAGATTTAAATACTATCTTTGTGACCATTAAATGAGAAATTGTCATTTTCTTGGTTAATTGTTTTCTCGAGATAGTCGGGGTGGACTGTTTGAATGTGTATGCTTATGTGTGATCTCTCCGCAACTCATATTCTGCGAGCGGGGTGATTTCTTCCACTACTCTCATAGGAGAAGTCCGTATGCCATGGTAGGTTAATAGATGCATCTACGGTTTGCATCGTTTGACCCTTCGGCAGTACACAATTTACATTTATGTTGGTTCGGGCCATTCAACCCTCGACATTTCCTGCGCATGATATTTGTTGGATACCATCTGTGATTTGAACTGTTTAATTGCCTTAAGATATGAGTGGTCAACTGAGATGACGGAAACTGGGATTTATAATTTATGGAAGAAGTCGTCATTCCTTCTGTTATATGTTATTTGATAGTAACATCCATGTTTGACATCACACTTGATTATATTAATTTTACCTCTAGTAAGTGTCAAAGTCGACCTCTCGTCACTACCTCTTCGAGGTTAGGCGGGATACTTACTGGGTACACGTTATTTTCGTACTCATGCTACACTTGCTATGCATTTTGTTGCATAGGTAAATGTATATCTAGTGGTCCCACTTGGCATCGTGGCATGGTTGATATGGGGACTTGGGTGAGCTACACCTCTCGAGATGACCCGCAGCCAGCAGAGTCTCCTTCAGCGTATTGAGTTGTACTTTCTTTACTTTCCCATTTGTATTCTGGACGTTTATTGTATTTCATTTGGTTTTTCTTAGAAATTGCTCATGCACTTGTGACACCGGGTTCTGGGATGTAATTGTTAATTGAGGTGTTAAAACCTTGTTATTTACTCAGTAAATTTTTATCGATTTTCATATAATGAAATGAAAAGTAACGATTTCAAAATAATGAAATAGGAACTTAATTAACTAATGAATGTTGGCTTGCCTGACTGTGGTTTCCGGCTCCATCACGACCTTAATGGATTTTTGGGTCGTGACATATGCGAAGCCTATCTTTCAGAGGAAACTGCCCATTTTTGTTCTTAAAACTTCTACATTCATGTGCCTTATGCTAGAAATAGGCTTAATCGGCACAATGTTGTGATTGAGAATGATCCCGTATATCCACCAATGTCCATATTCAATCAACTAGGCCGAGGTTCTAAAGATCGATAAAAAAATGACCTAAGTAGTATGAAGTACAAATCAACTTCAAATAATGTGTTGTTAAATTGTCCGGAAGTTCAACCCTTTCTTAAGTAAGTGTTGACGTAATATTAATTTACATGGACTACTATTTAATTCGGTTGATGCAACTAACAAAATTTTCAGTGTGTCGCTTACTGACTTCGTGAGTCAATTTGGCCAAGATGCTGCTGTATATTCTACATTTGAGGCATGGTTTAAACAATGTGTAATTGAATCTTCCTTACTTTATTACATGTGAATATACATACTTGGTCACTTGTGAATATACTTGTTCACTTGTGATTTATATAACACTACATGTAGGTCAATAATCCAAACAGCTGTGTTAATCAATTTTTGAAAGATATATCTTGGGGACCTGCACGTACGGTTAAAACTATGTCTAAGTATTTTGGAATGGTTACAAATTTCACACCGAGGAATGCTCCAAGTATTAAAAAAGCAATAGCAGTGGGGTGTGTGTCAAAGGAGGTGAAGGCAACTAGGATAGGAAAAAAGATTATTATGGCGTCATCAAAGAGAATCTAAAATTATCATATTCAGGTTGGACAAATAAGAAGATCATACTTTTCCAATGCAAGTGGTTTGACCCAACACCTAGAAGAGGTACAAATGTACACTCACAGTACAACATAATTGAGGTTAATAAAAATATGGAGTATGATCGCTATGATCCTTTTTTAATTGTAGAAAAAGTTAGGCAATTGTATTATGCTCCATATCCATTGGGGAATGATAAGGCTGATTGGTTGGTTGTAATCAAAACTAAGCTTGTTGGTAGGGTATAAGTTGAGAATGTGCTAGATCTTGCTTACCAAAATGATACCTCAAATGTTAACCAAATGGTGAATGAACAGTTAGAAAATGTCTTGGAGCATTTTCAACTCATATTAGAAGAATTTGATATGGAGGAAATAACAATCATAGAAAATGAGGACGAAGAATCAGTGTCACGACACAACCTTCCCTCAGCAGAGGTCATGAAGGCACCTAGTCCATATGACTAGGTAAGCCTAATATTTGCGGAAAAATAACAAAAATAAAACATCACTCTAATCCATTAATAGTAACAGAAATGAAACAGTGATAGAAATGTCGCTCGACACATAAAATAACAAATCTCAAGAACAAACATAAAAAAACAACTTTCCCAAGACCCGGAACATTATAAGTCACAAGCTTCTACGAAATTACTATAAGTTCTTATACAACAGTATTCTAGATGTAGTAGAAGAAGAACTACACAAAAAGGAAAAAAAGGGGGACTCCTAGGTCTGCGGATGAGGCAGGTGTACCCTGAAGTCTCTGTAGAAGAAGCAGTGTACGACTAATGATGAGGCTGGAAAGATGTACCTGGATCTGCACACGAAAACATGTGCAGAAGAGTAGCATTAGTACACCACAATGGTACCCAGTAAGTGCCAAGCCTAGCCTCGGTCGAGGGACCGCCTCGTAGTCTCAAAAGTAAATATGCAGGGAGATCTCTTGGGATACCGTCCCGTATTCCCAAAGTAAATATACAACTCAAACAATTAAACAAAACAGTTACAACAAGAGAATCTACAGTTTGGGCTAAGTTCAATTCAGGAAAAGGAAGTAGGAATTCACTAAGCAGGTTGCAAACAGTTCAGTTAACAATTAAGGCACGTGGACATGCTGTACTAAGCTAACAGGATAACTACACATGCTAGTATACTCTATGAAAGTGAAAACATGTAATTTACTTAATAAAATCAGATATTTGCAACAAATAGCCCGTGTACGCACTCGTCATGTCGCGTACACGGGGCTCACATATCAATTTTCAGTATCAAATCCTAGGGGGATTCCCTCCCCCCTCCCCCCACAAGGTTAGGCAAGCCACTTACCTCGAAACAAACTAAATCAATAAGTAGCAATGCTTTTCCCACATCTATCCGACTCCGAATAGCCCGAATCAAGCCAAAATCAATTACATACCATAAATATAGCTATGAAAACTAATCTAATCGACGAGATCTAAGCTAAAGCAAGAAATTAGGAAATCGTCCCAAAAAGCCTCATCGGGCCCACGTCTCGGAATCGAGTAAAAGTCACAAAATATGAACACCCATTCACTCACGATCCCAATCATATAAAAATTACTCAAATCCGACCATGAACCCCCTTTCAAAACTCGAAATCTTAGTTCAAGAACTTCTTCCACTTTTTCCAAATGTCAACCCAAAATCCGAAATTAAAGACGAAATTAATAATAGATTACTGGGATATAAACAAAATAGAGTGTAGAATCATTACCTAGTCAATGTCTCCGAAAATCCCTCAAAATTTCGTCCAAATCCGAGCTCCCAAACTCAAGTTTTGATAAAAATAGCCAAAACCCCATTTTTGAAATGTTATAAGTCTGCCCAGTGATTTCTTTTTCCCGAACGCGGTCACACCCTCGTGTTCCCGAAGCACAAGCTTCCCTTCAGTTCCTGACCTCCTTCGCAAACGCGAGAACCCCCTCACGAACACGTAAGCTTTCCTTTCCTGGCCCTACGCGAATGCGGGACACTCATGGCGAACACGTAGGCTAATCACCTGGAGCCCCATCTTACCGATCCTCTACGCGATCGCGAGGATGATATCGTGAATGCGTAGGCTAGAGGATCCACACTATTGCAAACGCGAGAATCACATCGCGAAGTCGTAGAGAAACCTAGCCAATCTACGAGATACCCTACGCAAACACAAGTCCTCTCTCGCGAACGCGATGAAGGAAACCAACAAAAATGACACCAGATCTTCAGCCATTTCCAACAAGTCCAAAATGATCCGATAACCACCCGAAATCAACCCGAGGCCCCAGGGGCCTCAACCAAACATAATTACCAGTCCTAAAACATCATACGAACTTAGTTGAGCCCTCAAATCACAAAAAGCAATGCTAGAAACACAAATCACCCTCCGATTCAAATTTAATGAACTTGAAACTTCCAATTTCTATAACCGATGTCGAAACCTAATCAAACCGCGTCCGATTGACCCCAAATTTTGCACAAAATTCATATTCAACCTTATGGGACTACTCCCCAACTTTCGGAATCAGAATCCGACCCAGATATCAAAAGGTCCTCTACCGGTCAAAATCTCCAAAAATTCGACTTTCGCTTTTTTAAGCCTAAATGAGCTACAGACCTCCAAAACACAATCCGGACATGCCCCTAAGTCCAAAATCACCCAACGGAGCTAACGAAATGGTCACAACTCTATTCTGGAGTTGTTTTCACATAGTTCCAAGTACAGTACACTTCCTAAGAATTAAGCTTCCGTTTAGGGATTAAGTGTCCCAAAACACTCTGAAACCACAACAAATCCCGACAAGACACATAAGCAGAAAGAGATACGGGGGAAGCCGTAAATAGGGGATCGGGGTTATAACTCTCAGAATGACCGACCGGTTCGTCACATCCTCCCCCTCTTAAAACAATCGTTCATCCTCGAACGAGTATAGAGACATACCTGAAGCGGTGAAAAGGTGAGGATAACGGCTGCGCATATCATGCTCGGTATCCCAAGTAGCCTCCTTGACCGGCTGACCCCTCCTCTGCACCTTCATAGAAATAAGGTTCTTTGACCTTAGCTTTCTGACCTGCCTGCCCACAATAGCCACTGGCTCCTCAACATAAGATAGATCCTTGCCCAACTGGACTGAACTGATATCCAACACATGATCCGGATCACTGTGATACTTCCAAAGCATAGGAACATGGAATACCGGATGAACTCCTGCTAGACTGGGAGGTAAGGCAATCTCATAAGCAACCTCCCCAACACACCGCAACACCTCAAACGGACCAATGGACCTATGTCTCAGCTTTCCCTTCTTTCCCAACCTCATAAATCCCTTCATAGGCGATACCTGGAGCAGACCCGCTCTCCAACCATGACTTCCACATCGCGAACCTTTCGATTTTCATAACTCTTTTGTCTGGACTGGGCTATGCGGAAGTCGATCCTAAATCACCTTCACCTTGTCCAGAGCATCCTAAACCTGGTGCGTACCCAATAATCTAGCCTCGCCAGGCTCAAACCAACCCACTGGGGACCGACACCGCCTACCATACAGAGCCTCATACGATGCCATCTGGATGCTCGACTGATAACTGTTGTTGTAGGAAAACTCCTCTAGTGGAAAGAACTGATCCCACAAACCTCCAAACTCAATCACACACGCATGGAGCATATCCTTTAATATCTTAATAGTGCGCTTGGATTGTCCGTCCGTTTGAGGGTGAAGTACTGTGCTTAGCTCCATTCGAGTACCCAACTCATGTTGTACGACCCTCAAGATCCGTGATGTAAACTTCATACCACGGCCAGAGATGATAGATACCGGTATGCCATGAAGCCTGACGATCTCGCGGATGTAAATTTTAGCCAGATGCTCGGAGGAATAGGTAGTCATCACAGGAATGAAATGAGCTGACTTGGTCAGCCTATCCACAATCACCCAAACTGCATCAAATCTCCGATGAGTTCGCGGGAGTCAAGAAACGAAATCGATAGTGATCCGCTCCCATTTCAACTCAAGAATCTCTAACTTCTGAAGCAACCCACCAGGTCGTTGATGCTCATACTTCACCTGCTAGAAATTTAGACACCGATTCACATACTCCACTATGTCCTTCTTCATCCGCATCCACCAATAATGCTGCCTCAAGTCATGATACATCTTTGCGACACCCGGATGAATGGAGTACCGCAAATTGTGAGCCTCATGGATAATCAACTAACACAAACCATCTACATTGGGCACACATAAGCTTCCCTGCATCCTCAATACACCATCATCCCCAATAGTGACCTCTTTAGCATCACCGTGCTGGACCGTGTCCTTAAGGACAAACAGATGGGGTCATCATACTGACGCTCCCTGATACGATCATAAAGAGAAGACCGAGAGACCACACAATCCAATACTCGGTTCGGCTTAGAAATATCCAATCTCATAAACTGGATGGCTAAGGCCTGAACATCCAATGCCAACGGCCTCTCTACTGCTGGTAGATATGCCAAACTCCCCAAACTCTCCATCCGGGAGACTCAAAGCATCAACCACCACATTGGCCTTGCTGGGGTTGAACAAAATGGTGATATCATAGTCCTTAAGTAGCTCCAACAACCTCCGCTAACGTAAGTTAAGATCCTTTTGCTTGAACAGATTCTACAAACTCCGATGATCAGTGTAAATCTCACAAGGAACACCGTACAAATAGTGCCGCCAAATCTTCAAGGCATGAACAATAGCTGCTAACTCAAGGTCGTCGATAGGATAGTTCTTCTCACGCACCTTCAGCTATTTGGACGCATAGGAAATCACCCTACTGTCCTGCATAAACACAGTGCCAAGACCAATCCACACATCATAATATACAGTATAAAACCCCGAACCTGTATGTAATACCAATATTAGGGCTGTAGTCAAAGCTGTCTTGAGCTTCTGAAAGCTCTCCTCACACTCATCTGTCTACTTGAACGGAGCACCCTTCTGGGCCAGCCTGGTCAGAGGTTCTGTAATAGATGAGAATCCCTCTATGAAATGACCGTAATATGCTGCCAAACCAAGAAAACTCCGGATCTCCGTAGCTGATGACGGTCTAGGCCAACTCTACACTGCTTCCACCTTCTTCTGATCCACCTTGATCCCATCACTAGATACTACATAACCCAAGAATGCCACTGAGTCTAGCCAAAACTCACACTTGGAAAATTTTGCATATAACTTCTTTTCTCTCAAAGTCTGAAGCACAATACTCAGGTGTTGCTCATGATCCTTCTAAGTCTGGGAGTACACCAGAATGTCGTCAATAAACACAATGACGAAGGAGTCAAGATAAGGCCAGAACACACTGTTCATCAAGTTCATAAAAGCTGCTAGGGCATTGGTTAGCCTAAAAGACATCACAAGAAACTCATAGTGACCATACCAAGTCCTGAAGGCAGTCTTCGGGATATCAGGCTCCCGAATCTTCAACTGATGATAGTTGGAAGGTAAGTCAATCTTGGAAAACACCTTGGCACCCTGTAACTGATCAAATAAGTCATCAATACGAGGCAATGGATACCTGATCTTCACTGTAACTTTGTTCAGTTGGCGATGATCAATGCATATACGCATAGAACCATCCTTTTTCTTTACAAATAAGATTGGAGCACCTCAAGGTGACACAATGGGCCGAATGAATCCCTTATCAAGCAGATCCTGTAACTGCTCCTTCAATTCCTTCAGCTCTGGAGGAGCCATACGATGTGGAGGAATAGAGATGGGCTTAGTGCCCGGCAACAAATCAATGCCAAAATCAATATCTCTGTCGGGCAGCATGCCCAAAAGATTAGCTGGGAACACATCTGTGAAGTCCCTCAATACTGGAACAGATTCAACTATAGTTGTATCAATACATACATCTCTCACATAATCTAGATACGCGTCACACCCCTTCTCAACCATTCATTGAGCCTTAAGAAATGAGATAAATCTCCTGGAAGTGTACCCTAAGGTACCCCTCTACTCTAATCACGGTAAGTCTGTCATAGACAACGTCACGGTCTTAGCATGACAATCAAGAATATTATAAATGGGAGACAACTAGTCCATGCCCAAGATAACAACAAAGTCTACCATGCTGAGTAGAAATAAATCAGTTCCGGTCTCAAAACCACTAAGAGCAATCAAACACGACCGATACACGCAATCCACAATAAGATAATCTCCCACAGGAGTAGACACATAAACAGGGGAACTCAAAGAATCCCGAGATACGCCTAAGTACGGGGAAAAATAAGATGACACATAGAACTGGGTCAAATAATACCGACACATCTCTAAGACAGACCGGAACAATACTTGTAAATGATAGAGTCGGAAACAACTGCCTCTGTATGAGCCGGAAGAGCATAATACCGGGTCTGGCCTCCCCCTCTAGGACGACCTCGACCTCCCCGACCTCCACCTCGAGCTGGCTGAGTAAGTGGGGCAGTAGCTGGTGCTGGAATCATAGCCTGAGGACCTAGTAGAGCACGTAATGTCTGAGAACTTTATGGAGGTGCACTTCTCCTAAGTCTAGGGCAATCCCTCACCATGTGACAAGTGTCTCCACACTCGAAACAAGCTCTCGGAGGGCGTGGCTGCTGTGACTGGTTTGGGCCAGGTTTGCTAGACTAGCCGTTGAAAGCACCCCGAGCAGGAGGCACACTAGATACTGGTAGTGCATAATAAGGCTCTTGGGGCCTAGAAGAGGCTGGGACACCACTGGCGACTGGAAAATCTGAATGAACGGGGCGACTCACATAACCCCTACCATGTCGAACTACAGTTGGGGCACCAGTACCACTGTAAGTACAGACCCTTGAGACCTCTTGGCCTCCCTTTCCTCTCTATCCCGGACAAGCATGCCCTCCAATATCCTGGAAATACTCACAACCTGCTGATAAGAAATATCTATCTCCAACTCCCTGGCCATACTAATCCAGATACTGGGGTAGAGTCCCTAAATAAATCGTCGAACCCTCTCTCAAACTATAGCAACCAAGGCCGGTGCATATCGGGCCAAATCACTGAAGCAGACTGCATACTCTGACACAGTCATAGCACCCTGGCACAACTGCTCAAACTCCACGAGCCATGAGTCCCTGATGCTCTGAGGGACATACTCTCTCAAAAACTTGTACGAGAACTGAGTCCATGTAAGTAAAGCTTCCTCATCCAAACTACTCAACTCATAAGCATGCCACCACTAATAGGCTGCTCCTCTGAGATGGAAGGCGGTAAAAGAAACCCCACTCGTCTCTGCTATGCCCATAGTATGGAGAATACAATGACACTCCTCCAGAAAACCCTGAGCATAATCTGTAGCCAATCTGCTGAAGGTAGGTGGGTGATACTTCTTGTATCTCTCAAGTCTGAGCTACTCCGCCTCAAAAGCGATTGGCCTAGTCTCGTGCTGGACTGAAGCTATCGGTTGCATAGGATGAACTCTAGGCATGGTCAACCTGGACCCTCTGCTCAAGACTACGGGCTGCGGGAGTCTATACCCCTCCCCTGACCTGAGATGTGGCGAGAGCTAATGGAATCAATCTAGCCTGACCTAAGGTGCTGATCATGCTCATGAACTGGGCTAGAGTCTCCTTGACGGCTGGTGAAACAATAGGCACCTCTTGTGCCTGCCCTACAGCTAGAGATGTTGGGGGCTCCTCTGTCACAGCTCGTGCAGGTGCTCTGGCTACACTACGTGGTCGTCCTCTACCCCGGCCCTGGCCTCTAGCGGCTCTAGCAGGGGGCGCGGGTGCTGGCCGTCAGATCCTCTGGCACGGGTCCTCACCATCTGTGAGAAAGAATAGAATATAGAAGTTAAGAATTTGATGTCAATAAATTTTGCACGATAAGGAATCAAAGAAGTATAATTGTACCTTACAGTTCCATAGCCTCCCAAAGATAGGTAAACACGTCTCCATACCGATCCGCGAGACTGTAATAAACCGGCTTGTGACTCACAAAACCTATGAACCTATAGCTCTGATACCAACTTGTCACGACCCAACCTTCCCTTTGCGAGAGGTCGTGACGACACCTAGTCCTTATGACTAGGTAAGCCTAATATTTGCGGAAAACAACGAAAATGAAACATAACTCTAAACCATTAATAGTAACAAAAATGAAAAAATGATAGAATTGCCGCTCGACAAATAGCTCGTGTATGCACTCGTCATCTCACATACACGACTCTCACACATAAATTTCAGTATCAAATCCTAAGGGAATTTCCCCCCCCCCCCCACAAGGTTAGGCAAACCACTTACCTCGAACCAAGCTAAATCAATCAGTAGCAATGTTTTTCCCACATATATCCGACTCCAAATTGCCCAACTCTAGCCAAAATCAATTACACACCATAAATATAGCTATAAGAAACTAATCTAATCAATGAGATCTAAGCTAAAGCAAGAAATTAGGAAATCCTCCCAAAAAGCCTCCCCAGACCCACGTCTTGGAATAGGGTAAAAGTCACAAAACATGAACACCCATTCACTCACGAGCCCAATCATATAAAAATTACTCAAATCCGACCATGAATCCCCTTTCAAAACTCGAAATCGTAGTTCAAGAACTTCCAAATTTTTCCAAATTTCAACCCCAAAATCCGAAATTAAAGTTGAAATTAATGATAGATTAGTGGAATATAACCAAAATAGAGTGTAGAATCATTACACATTCGATGTCTCTGAAAATCCCCCAAAATCTTGTCCAAATCTGAGCTCCCAAACTCAAGTTTTGAAAAAAATGGCCAAACCCCCATTTTTGAAATGTCATAAGTCTGCCCAGTGATTTCTTCTTCACGAACACGACCACTCCCTCGCGTTCGCGAAGCACAAACTTCCCTTCAGTTCTAGACCTCCTTCGCGAACGCGAGAACCCCCTCGCGAACGTGTAAGCTTGCCTCGCCTGGCTCGACGCGAACGCGGGACACTCATGGCGAACACGTAGGCCAATCACCTGGAGCCCCATCTGACCGATCCTCTACGCGAACGCGAGGACTGTATCGTGAATGCGTAGGCTAGAGGATCCACACTATTACGAATGCAAAAATTACACCGCGTACGCGTAGAGCAACCTAGCTGATCTCCGAGATACCCTACACAAACGCGAGTCCTCTCTCGCGAATATGATGAAGGAAACCAACAAAAATGACACCAGATCTTCAGCCATTTCCAACAAGTCCAAATGATCCGATAACCACCCGAAATCAACCCGAGGCCCAAGAGGCCTTAACCAAACATACCTACCAGTCCAGAAACATCATACGAACTTAGTTGAGCCCTCAAATCATAACAAGAAATGCTAGAAAAATAAATCACCCTCCGATTCAAACTTAATGAACTTGAAACTTCCAATTTCTATAATCGATGTCGAAACCTAATCAAACCGCGTCCAATTGACCCCAAATTTTTCACACAAGTAATATTCAACCTTACGGGCCTACTCCAACTTTCAAAATAAGAATCCGAGCCTGATATCAAAAGGTCCACTACCAGTCAAAATCTCCAAAAATTCGATTGTCGCCATTTCAAGCCTAAATGAGATACAAACCTCCAAAACACAATCCGGACACGCCCCTGTATTGGTAAAAAAGAGTTTCACACGTAAGCCAACTCTTTACAACTTAGCCAGTTATGTAGACACAGGAGAACGCGACAACTGTATGTGATTCTTTGAAGAGGTACGGAACAAAGAGGCACGATTCAATAAACCCTCGAGCTCATCAGCCACGGGAAACTCAACCTGATCAAAACAGAGAAGAGACACGGACATAATGAATCTGGACAAAGCTACGGGCAGATTCAAGAATCCACAATTGACTACTCGTAATTACATAACTGTACCCCAATTACTGTTATCCTTTGTAACGCCACATTAATGTCATAATTAGTCATTAATGGGCAATCATAGCAAGAGTTGTACGTTATATCAAGGAATCTCCTATATAAGGGAGGGGAATACAGCTTGTAAAGGCATCTGATTCTCGAATACAATCTACTTTGGTTTTCTATATTTCTGCAATATTATCTATTATTCATTTTTTCTCTATTTTCTTGATTATCAATAACCCGTGTTCATCCTAGAAATAGCTTTAGTAAAAGGATCTAATTCTTTGGTTAAACAAATTTGTTCTGTTACCGGGAATCTGATAATCTTTGTTTGCTTTTCAATTTCAAGCGATATCCTCTGAACTATGTCGAACTCCAATGACAACAACCAACAAAGGAATGGAACCCCAGTTCCACCATCTTCAAGAACCCCACGTGGTTCAAGGGAACAATCCCCAGAAAGATCCAATTAAACAATGATAATAATGATCAAACGGTGGAACAAGATCAAGTAAAGCAAATGATTGCAGAGTATGTGAGCCAAACTTAGCAAGAATTTGCGAGGGGATTACCGGCAGCGTTACCTGCACCACCGACACCACCGACACCACCTCCCAATAATACCATCACCATGGAAAGTCCTCAATCTGGGTTGACAAACTCAGGAAAGAGAGATACTCCTAATGAATCTCTCGAAGCGAAACCAGGTGTGTGCACCTAATTTTTTACCACATTTAAATTTTTCACATATTTAGATTTTTCACAATACAGACCTGCAAAAAAGAATTTTAGCAATTTTGCTACAATACACTTTAGCATAGGAAGAGGAATCTTATTTTTCAATTTTTAGAACCTCCCTTCCTTCTTCACGCCAAAAAACATTTCTTGCCCCCTAATTACACACCACCATCAGCTATATAGACACACATAACACACAGACCGAGAGAGATAGAAAAGAATGAGAGCAGCGGCACCCCGTCCAGTTTTCTGTTTTTTTTATCTTCCTTCTTTCCATTTGGAAGGACCTTAGCAGCAGCATCTGAAGAAAAAAAACCAATAGAGATACAATACCCCACACCCCCTTTCCAAAAATCGGCCACCCACTCCCCAAAGAAAGAACAAAAACAGTAACACACACATATACAGGAGAGTTGATTCAACGAGGTTACTACACGAGTCTTCGACCTCGAGGTTCCGTCAAATTGTTGGTTCTAGCGCTCGAAGAAATTTTGCTCCTTTGAGGTCCATTTCTTAATTTTTTTTTCTTCCTTGATTAATATAAATCTTGATTTTTGTGCATTTATATGTGAATGAATGAAGTGCTGCTTCTCTAAGTGTGCTGTTGTTTCTCAATTAACGTTCATACCGAGTTGATGTTTATATCACAATTATCTTGAACTTGCATGCTAAAATTATTGTTTAACGTAGGCTGTTGCATCGGTTCATTAAGAAAAATTTGGGTTTAAGTTGTTTCTAAACGTAAATGGGGTGTTGTGACAATTTCGTCCGTAAATAATCTTATAACATTCATAAACACGATAGTAGCTTCGGGCGCTCTAAATTAATCAATTTATCATGATTATGTATACGTTCGCGTGACATAATTACGATTCCAAAAATGAACATCGTAGCTTGCTTTAGGCGTGCTTAATAATAAATTATCATGACTGTGGGTATGGTTCCCGTGGCATAGTCATAGATACGTAACTCCAAAATTCGAGTGTACGATGGCGTGACTCAACCCCTAAATGCAAATAATTAAAATAAACATGTTGTAGAATCGTGGGTACGGTTCCCGTGACATGATTTGCGATGTGTACAAAATAACAAGTGCGCGACACCGCGATTTGTTTAAATAAATTCCATAATTATTTAAAATATTTAAAAGCGGCTAAAAAGTAAAAAGGCTAAAATGCACAATAGGTCTAAAACGTGTATTAAAACAGATAGGCCAATTTTAATAGTTATGCGACCGTGCTAAAATCACAGAATTCAGGATGTGCCTCACACCTTCTCCAGGGTTAACAAAATTCCTTACCCAGATTTCTGTGTTTCGCGGACTGTAAAACAAATTCAAACTTCCTCGATTCTGGATTTTAAACCGGTGACTTGGGACACCATATAATTATCCCAAGTGGTGACTCTGAATTTGAATAAATAATCCCGTTTCGACTATTATCACTTTGATTGGAAAAACTCCATAATCGCTATTTCGGCGGGAAAAAGAGGTGTGACACCAGGTATATCTAATAACTCTGAATTACAAAATTTACTGCTAACCACGCAGAAATAGATGAAGGAGCATAACAATTGCATCGAACAAATTCCTGGAGTACCGCCTATTATCAAAAGCATTGATGTTGATAGGTATTCTCAACAAGCTTAGAAGCCAAGTGCGACACCTTTGCCTATACCCAAGAAGTTTAAAGTGTCTGACGTTCCCAAATATGATGGAACAACTGACCCACGTGATCATGTAACTGCTTTCACTACTGGAGTAAATGGCAATGACTTAACAAAAGAAGAGATTGAATCAGTCCTTGTCAAAAAAATTGGGGAAACACTTACCAAAGGAGCCCTAACATGGTATTCTCTTCTCTCTGAAAGTTCTATTGACTCTTTTGCTGAGCTTGCAGATTCATTTATAAAAGCACACTCTGGTGCACCAAAAGTTGAGAAAATAATGGATGACATATTCAAAATAAAACAAGGAGACACGGAACTACTCCGTGAGTTTGTTGACAGGTTTCAATGAGAAAGAATGCAGTTACCCAGGGTGCCTGATAATTGGGTAGCGATGGCATTTGCAAGCAACCTAAACGATAAAAGCTCAGAAGCCACGAGACGACTTAAGGAAAGTCTAAGAGAATTTCCCTCTACAACATGGAACGATGTATATAACAAGTATAGTACTAAACTCAGAATAGAAGAAGATATCATTGCTCGTTCGAGAGATGAAGATCATTCCAGATCCAGACGTCCTGAATCAGACAGGAGATCAGGTATAAACAGGTACGATCCTTACTTAGGACCCTCGGGACGTGATATTCGTCCCAGGTTCGAAAACACTAGGTCAGACTATAGACCACCAAGAAGAGACGTAGTCCCATCCTCATCTAGATCCAGAAAAGATCGAGATGAACGACCTAGAGGTAATACTCGAATTGGGGATCATACCTTTAATGTAAGTACTACTGAGCTTGTCTCAGTTTTAAGGAACATGGGAGACAAGGTTAAGTGGCCCAAAGAGATGCGATCAAATCAAAATACAAGGAACCCAGATCATTGGTGTGAATTCCATAACGATCATGGGCACAAAATTGCGGATTGCAGATTCGTACAAGGTGAAGTAGAAAATTTATTGAAACAGGGCTATTTAACAGAATTGTTTAGTGATAAAGGTAAACATGCATATATGAAGAACAGACAGGATCTCCCAAAGCCTCCTTCTCCAAAACGAATTGTCAACGTGATACACGGAGGTGAAGAAGTAAACGGAGTGGTCTGCAAAACGACCACAAAGTTCACAATTACACATGGGAAACGGGTTCGTGAAAATCTGGAAGAGGACGATATAACCTTCGATGATGCAGATATCGGCGGATTAATGCTTCCTCACAATGATGCTATGGTAATATCTTTATTTACTCATGACACTAACGTAAAAATAGTGTTGATTGATCTAGGAAGTTCAGTCAATATGATTTTTCTAAGAGTCATGGAAGAAATGTTATTGCAAAATCAAGTAATCCCAAGGGCACGAGCCATATCAGGGTTTGATAACTCTACGGTTATAACAAAAGGAGAAATTGAGCTTAGCAATTATGTTGAGGGGGTGATCAAAAGCACCAAGTTCCATGTCATCAAAACTGACATGGCTTATAACGTAATCATGGGAAGGCCATGGATCCACGACATGAAATAAATACCCTCCACCTTGCATCAAGTAACTAAATTCCCCTCTCAATGGGGGATTCAGCAAATTAGAGGCGAACAGCAAACCGCTAGAAATATAAATTCCGTGGTACACTACAACAAAAAAGTAGAGATGGAAGAATCAAAAGGTAAGGGAATCTCCCAAGCATGTAATTCTTCCCAAACAGGCATGGAAGAAATTACTGCCCAAACAGGCATGGAAGAAATTACTACCCAAACAGGTACGGGAGCTATTATTGCTGAAACGGGTACGAAAGAAAATACTTACGAAAAGGTGAATCAAGTTACCACGGAAGGTGAATTAGACCACACGGATGTAGATTCCAGACCGGATGTCATTCATGAACCGGAGGAAGATGAGCACATCAAAATAACTACGGAAGAGCTCGAAGCTTTTTCATTGTCTGAACAAAAGCCTGAATAGAAAGGGTATATAGGCACGAGGCTGGGCCCTGATCGACGAGGTAAGTTAATTGATTATTTAAAGGCTAACGTAGACTACTTTACATGGTCCCACTCAGATATGACAGGCATCCCACTAGAAGTGGTGACTCATAAACTAAATGAAGATCCATCCTTCGTACCTGTTAAGCAGAAGAAAAGAAAGCAAGGACCATTCAAAAACCAAGTGATTGACGAAGAGGTACATAAACTCTTGAAGATTGGTTCGATATGAGAGGTAACGTATCCTAACTTGCTAGCTAACACCGTAGTAGTACCTAAAAATAATGACAAATGGAGAGTATGCGTATATTATACTGACTTAAATAAAGCATGCCCCAAAGATTCATTCCCATTACCACATATAGATCAAATGATTAATGCCACAAAAGGTCATGAAATATTAAGCTTTTTGGATGTATATTCTAGTTATAATCAGATTAAAATGGATCCCTCAAATGAGAAAAAAACCTCCTTTATGACAAACAGGGGGACTTATTGTTATAAAGACATGCCTTTTGGCTTGAAAAATGCGGGAGCCACATATCAAAGGCTAGTGACCAAGATGTTCCAGGAACATCTAGGAAAAATAATGGAATTTTACATTGATGACATGCTGGTAAAATCAACACGGGCAGAAGACCATTTCCAGCACCTCTCTACTACTTTTGGTATGTTACGCAGGTATAATATGAAGCTAAATCCAGAAAAATGCGCTTTTGGAGTGCAATCAGGTAAATTTTTGGATTTCCTTGTATCGAACAATGGATTAGAGGTAAACCCCGCTCAAATTAAAGCTATAGAAGAAATACCTGATATTTTAACAAATAAAAAGGAAGTTCAAAGACTAATAGGGAGAATAGCAGCTTTGGGAAGATTTATTTCTAAGTCTTCCGAAAAAAGTTTTAAGTTCTCAAGAAGCAGAATCAGTTCGAATGGACTGAGGAATGTCAGCAAGCCCTCAAGAATCTGAAGATTTATCTATAGAAGCCACTGTTGCTTTCAAAGCCAAAAGAAGGGGAAAGATTGTACATCTACCTGGCTGTTTCAGAAATTGCTGTAAGTGCAATACTGGTAAGAGAAGAAAAAGTTAGGCAATCACCTATCTATTATGTAAGTAAAACTTTGCTAGATAATGATATTAGATATCCACATCTGGAAAAGCTATCCTTAGCTTTAATAATGGCATTTAAAAAATTACGACCATATTTTCAATGTCACCCAATCACCGTTGTGACTTCATAGCCTTTAAGAAATATTCTGCATAAACAGGAATTGTCAGGAAGATTAGCCAAGTGAGCCATAGAATTAAGTGAGCATGATTTAATCTATCAGCCTAGGACAGCAACTAAGTCTCAAATCCTAGCTGATTTTGTTGCTGACTTTAGTAATAGCATTCTACCTGAAGTAGAAAAAGAGTTACAATTCTTTAACGATGCTAATCCTGGCCTATGGACCTTGTTCACCGACGGTTCTTCAAATATAAAAGGCCTCGGCTTAGGCATAGTCTTAATATCACCCACGGGTGAAAAGAAATGGCAAGCTATTAAGTGTTATCCTATAACTAACAATGAAGCAGAGTACGAAGCTGTTATTGCAGGGCTTGAACTTGCACGAGAGCTCTCAATTGAGAAAATCGTGATCAACAACGACTCCCAACTGGTAGTAAATCAGATACAAGGGACTTACATCGCTCGAGAGACTCGAATACAACGGTATCTTGAAAAGCACGAGAGCTCGTGAGACAATTCAAAACATGGAAGGTAATGCAAATACCTAGAGAGGAAAATACAGAAGCAGATGCATTAGCTAACCTCGCAGCAGTCACGGAAGTAACAAACAAAGACAATGCAATTGTCGTCCAACAATTCCACTCAATGATCGACCAGGGCAAGAATGAGGTAACTTTCAACAGCTTAACCTGATACAGGAGAAACAAAATTCTTAATTTTTACAGAATGGCACCGTACCTGAAGACAGGAAAACAACTCAAGCACCTCACCGCAAAGATGCACGGTACTGCCTTATTCGCAACTCGCTTTATCGCAAGATGTTCGGAGGACCCCTAGTTAAATTCCTTGGACCTAACCAAACGAAATTTGTGATGAAAGAAGTCCATGATGAACACTGTGGAAATCACTCAGGGGCAAGGTCCTTAGTGAAAACCCTAGTCAGAGCTAGATACTATTGGCCTAAGATGGAAGAAGAAGTCGAAAATTTCGTATCCAAATACGACACGTGCCAAAGGTTTGCCAATAACATGCATCGACCAGCAGAATTATTGCATCCAATAATTCCCCATGGCCTTTCATGAAATGGGGGATGGACATAGTGGGACCTCTTCCCACAGCTAAAGGACAGGCACATTGTTTGCTCATGCTTACCGACTATTTTACAAAATGGGTAGAGGTAGAAGCGTTCAAACAAGTGCGAGAAGAGGAAGTTAAAAGCTTCTTATGGAGAAACATAATATGCCGCTTTGGAATACTAAAGGAGATCGTGTGCGGTAATGGCCCACAATTCATAGGCTCACAAATCACAGAATTCTTTGAAAGCTGGAAAATCAAGCGGATCACTTCAACGCCATACCACCTTGTGGCTAATGGTCAAGATGAGTCAACGAATAAGGTTATCATCAACAATCTAAAAAAGCGGCTAGATAAAGCCAAAAGAAACTGGAATGATGAGGTACCAGTGGTACTACGGGCATACAGAATAACTTCAAAAATAGCCATGGGAGAAACACCATTCGCACTTGTCTATGGCTCGAAAGCCTTAATACTTGTGGAGATTGGCGAACCAAGCATAAGGTTCACAACAGCCATGGAGGAAGCAAACGACGACAAATTATGGACCAATCTGGACCTGCTTGAACCACGGAGAGAAGCAGCACTGATACGGATGGCAGCTCAAAAGCAAATCATAGAGTGTTATTACAACCTAAAGCTCATCTCAGGTACTTCAAGATTGGGGACTTCGTCCTCAAAAAAGTCTTTCAATCAA
>ML339494.1:0-18795 GCA_005239505.1 Nicotiana paniculata
GTATTATCGCCTGCCATGGTCAAGGCCGGACGCCTTGGTACGGAGCTGGTACCGGATCATATGGTATTTTTCCAGGACATCAAATACGACCCAAGGAACCATAACCAACACTTCGAAATGATCAAGTTAAATGTTTTAGCATTTTATGGTAATTAAACTTGAATTCTATCAGTCGTGCATGTATTATCGCATGCCATGGTCCAGGCCGGAAGCCTTGGTACGGAGCCGGTACCGGATCGCATGATATTCTTCAGGAATAGTAAATATGACCCAATGAACCATAACTAACACTTCGAAATGATCAAATTACATTTTTTGGCCTTTTATGGCAATTAAAGTGGAATTCCGCCAGTCGTGCCTGTATTATCGCCTACCATGGTCCATGCGGGACGCCTTGGTACGGAGCCGGTACTGCGTCACACGATATTTGTCTGGGACATTAAATATGACCCAAGGAACAATAACCAACGCCTTCGAAATGATCAAGTTACATTTTTTTTTGCATTTTATGGCTATTAAACTGGAATTTTGCCAATCGTGCATGTATTATCGCCATCCATGGTCCAGGCCAGACGCCTTGGTATGGAGCCTGTACCAGATCGCATGATATTTTTCTAGGACATCGAATACAACCCAAGGAACCATAACCAACTCTTCGAAATGATAAAGATACATTTTTTGGCATTTTATGACAATTAAACTGGAATTCCGCCAAGTCGTGCTTGTATAATCGCCTGCCATGGTCCAGGTCGTACGCCGTGGTACGTAGCCGGTACCGAATCACATGATATTTGTTTGGGATATCAAATATGACCCCAGGAGCCATAACCAATGCTTTGAAATGATCAAGTTACATATTTTGGAATTTTATGGCAATTAAACTGGAATTCCGCCAGTCGTGCCTGTATTATTGCCTGCCATAGTCTAGGCCGGACGCCTTGGTACGGAGCCGGTAGCGGATCATATGATATATATCCAGGACATCAAATACGACCCAAGGCACCATAACCAATACTTCGAAATGATCAAGTTACATTTTTTGGTATTTTATGGAAATTAAACTGGAATTCTACTAGTCGTGCCTATATTATTGCTGCAATGCTCTAGGCCAGAAGCCTTGGTACGGAGCCGTTACCGGATCACATGATATTTCTCGAGGACATCAAATACGACCCAAGGAACCATAACCAATGCTTCGAAATGATGAAATTACATTTTTGGCATTTTATGGCAATTAAACTGGAATTCCGCCAGTCGTGCCTGTATTATCGCCTGCCATGGTCCAGGCCGGACGCCTTGGTACGGATCCGGTACCGGATCTCATGATGTTTATCCAGGACATCAAATACGACCCAAGGAACCATAACCAACGCTTCAAAATGACTAAGTTGCATTTTTTGGCATTTTATGGCAATTAAACTGGAATTCCGTCAGTCGTGCATGTATTATCGCCTGCCATGGTCCTAGCCGGATGCCTTGGTACGGAGCCAGTGCCGGATCGCATGATATTTGTCCGAGATATCAAATATGACCCGAGGAACCATATCCAACGCTTCGAAATGATCAAGTTACATTTTTTTGCATTCTATGGCAGTTAAAATGGAATTTCGCCAGTCGTGCCTGTATTAGTGCTTGCCACGGTCCAGGCCGGACGCCTTGGTATGGCGACAGTACCGGATCACATGATATTTGTCCTGGACATCAAATACGACCTAAGGAACCATAACCAACGCTTCGAAATGATCAAGTTACATTATTTGGCATTTTATGGAAATTAAATTGGAATTTTGCTAGTCGTGCCTGTATTATCGCCATCCATGGTCCAGTCGGGATGCCTTGGTATGGAGCCGGTACCGGATCGCATGTTATTTTTCCGAGACATCAAATGAAACCAAAGGGACCATAACCAACTCTTCGAAATGATCAAGTTATATTTTTTGGCATTATATGGCAATTAAACTGGAATTCTGTCAGTCGTGTATGTATTATCGCCTGCCATGGTCCAGGCCGGACGCTTTGGTACGGAGCCGGTACTTTGAAATGATCAAGTTACATTTTTTTGCATTTTATGGAAATTAAACTGGAATTGCGCCAGTCATGCCTGTATTATTGCCTGCCATGGTCCAGGCCGGACGCCTTGGTACAGAGCCGGTACCGAATCTCATGATATTTGTCCGAGACATCAAATACGACACAAGGAACCATAACCAATGCTTCGAAATTATCATGTTACATTTTTTGGAATTTTATGGCAATTAAGTTGGAATTTTGCTAGTCGTGCCTGTATTATCTCCTGCCATGGTCCAGGCCGGACGCCTTGGTACAGAGCCGGTACCGAATCTCATGATATTTTTCAGGGACATCAAATACGACCCGAGGAACTATAACCAACACTTTGAAATAATCAAGTTACATTTTTTAGCATTTTATGGCTATTAAACTGGAATTTCGTCAGTCGTCCATGTATTATCGCCTGCCATGGAGCACGTCGGACGCCTTGGTACGGAGCCGGTATTGGATCGCATGATATTTGTCCGTGATATCATATATGACCCAAGGAACCATAACCAATGCTTTGAAATGAGCAAGTTACATTTATTGGTTTTTTATGACAATTAAACTAGAATTCCGACAGTCGTGCCTGTATTATCGCCTGCCATGGTCCAGGCCGGACGCCTTGGTACAGAGCCGGTACAGGGTCACATGATATTTTTCTGGGGTATGAAATATGACCCAAGGAACAATAACCAATGCTTCGAAATGATCAAGTTACAGGTTTTGTCATTTTATGGCAATTAAACTTGAATTCCGCTAGTCGTGCCTGTATTATCGCCTGCCATGGTCCAGGCCGGACGCCTTGGTACGGAGATGGTAGTGGGTCGCATGATATTTGTGTGGGACATTAAATATGACCCAAGGAACCATACCCAACGCTTTGAAATAATCAATTTACATTTTTTGGCATTTTATGTCAATTAAACTGGAATTCCGACAGTCGTACCTATATAATCGCTTACCATGGTCCAGGTCGGACACCTAGGTACGAAGCCGGTACCAGGTCGCATGATATTTTTCCTGGATATGAAATATGAATCAAGGAACCATAACCAACGTTTCCAAATGATCAAGTTACATTTTTTGGCATTTTATGATTATTAAACTTGAATTCCGCCAGTCGTGACTGTATTAGCGCCTGCCATGGTCCAGGTCGGACGCCTTTTACGCAGCCGGTACCGGGTCGCATGATATTTGTCTTGGATATCAAATACGACCCAAGGAACCATAACACACGCTTTGAAATGATGAAGTTACATTTTTTAGCATTTTATGGCAATTAAACTTGAATTCCCCTAGACGTGCATGTATTATCGCCTGCCATGGTCCAGGCCGGACAACTTTGTACGGAGCCGGTATCGGATTGCATGAAATTTCTCCGGGACATCAAATACGACCCAAGGAACCATAACCAACGCTTCAAAATGATCAAGTTACATTTTTTGGCATTTTATGGCAATTAAACTGGAATTTCGCCATCGTGCTTGTATTAGCGCTTGCCATGGTCCAGGCCGGATGCCTTTGTACGGAGTCGATACTGGACCACATGATATTTGTCCTGGACATCAAATACAACCCAAGGAACCATAACAACTGCTTCGAAATGATCAAGTTACATTTTTAGCATTTTACGGCAGTTAAACTGGAATTTCGCCAGTGGAGCCTCTATTATCGCCTGCCATGGTCCAGGCCGGACGCCTTGGTACAGAACCGGTACCGGATTGCATGATATTTCTCCAAGACATCAAATACGACCCACAGAACCATAACCAACGCTTGGAAATGATCAAATTACATTTTTTGGCATTTTATGGCAATTAAACTAGAATTTCGCCAGTCGTGCATGTATTATCGCCTGCCATGGTCAAGGCCGGAAGCCTTGGTACGGAGCTGGTACCGGATCATATGGTATTTGTCCGGGAAATCAAATACGACCCAAGGAACCATAACCAACACTTCGAAATGATCAAGTTAAATTTTTTTAGCATTTTATGGTAATTAAACTTGAATTCCATCAGTCGTGCATGTATTATCGCTTGCCATGGTCCAGGCTGGAAGCCTTGGTACGGAGCCGGTACCGGATCACATGATATTCTTCAGGAATAGTAAATATGACCCAATGAACCATAACCAACGCTTCGAAATGATAAAATTATATTTTTTGGCATTTTATGGCAATTAAAGTGGAATTCCGCCAGCCGTGCCTGTATTATCGCCTACCATGGTCCATGCAGGACGCCTTGGTACGGAGCCGGTACCGCGTCACATGATATTTGTCTGGGACATTAAATATGACCCAAGGAACAATAACCAACGCTTCGAAATGATCAAGATACATTTTTTGGCATTTTATGACAATTAAACTGGAATTCCGCCAAGTCGTGCTTGTATAATCGCCTGCCATGGTCCAGGCCAGACGCCTTGGTATGGAGCCGGTACCAGATCGCATGATATTTTTCTAGGACATCGAATACAACCCAAGGAACCATAACCAACTCTTCGAAATGATCAAGATACATTTTTTGGCATTTTATGACAATTAAACTGGAATTCCGCCAAGTCGTGCTTGTATAATCGCCTGCCATGGTCCAGGCCGGACGCCGTGGTGCGTAGCCGGTACCGAATCACATGATATTTGTTTGGGATATCAAATATGACCCCAGGAACCATAACCAAAGCTTTGAAATGATCAAATTACATATTTTGGCATTTTATGGCAATTAAACTGGAATTCCGCCAGTCGTGCCTGTATTATTGCCTGCCATAGTCTAGGCCGGACGCCTTGGTACGGAGCCGGTAGCGAATCATATGATATATATCCAGGACATCAAATACGACCCAAGGCACCATAACCAACACTTCGAAATGATCAAGTTACATTTTTTGGTATTTTATGGCAATTAAACTGGAATTCTGCTAGTCGTGCCTATATTATTGCTGCAATGCTCTAGGCCAGAAGCCTTGGTACGGAGCCGTTACCGGATCACATGATATTTCTCCAGGACATCAAATACGACCCAAGGAACCATAACCAATGCTTCGAAATGATGAAATTACCTTTTTGGCATTTTATGGCAATTAAACTGGAATTCTGGCAGTCGTGCCTGTATTATCGCCTGCCATGGTCCAGGCCGGACGCCTTGGTACGGATCCGGTATCGGATCTCATGTTATTTATCCGAGACATCAAATACGACCCAAGGAACCATAACCAACGCTTCAAAATGATCAAGTTACATTTTTTTGCATTTTATAGCAATTAAACTGGAATTCCGTCAGTCGTGCATGTATTATCGCCTGCCATGGTCCAGGCCGGACGCCTTGGTACGGAGCCAGTGCCGGATCGCATGATATTTGTCCGATATATCAAATATGACCCGAGGAACCATATCCAACGCTTCGAAATGATCAAGTTACATTTTTTTGCATTCTATGGCAGTTAAAATGGAATTTCGCCAGTCGTGCCTGTATTAGTGCTTGCCACGGTCCAGGCCGGACGCCTTGGTACGGGGACAGTACCGGATCGCATGTTATTTGTCCTGGACATCAAATACGACCCAAGGAACCATAACCAACACTTCGAAATGATCAAGTTACATTATTTGGCATTTTATGGAAATTAAATTGGAATTTTGCTAGTCGGGCCTGTATTATCGCCATCCATGGTCCAGTCGGGACGCCTTGGTATGGAGCCGGTACTGGATCGCATGTTATTTTTCTGAGACATCAAATGAAACCAAAGGGACCATAACCAACTCTTCGAAATGATCAAGTTATATTTTTTGGCATTATATGGCAATTAAACTGGAAATCTGTCAGTCGTGTATGTATTATCGCCTGCCATGGTCCAGGCCGGACGCCTTGGTACGGAGCCGGTACTTTGAAATGATCAAGTCACATTTTTTGCATTTTATGGAAATTAAACTGGAATTGCGCCAGTCATGCCTGTATTATTGCCTGCCATGGTCCAGATCGGACTCCTTGGTACAGAGCCGGTATCGAATCTCATGATATTTGTCCGAGACATCAAATACGACACAAGGAACCATAACCAATGCTTCGAAATGATCATGTTACATTTTTTGGAATTTTATGGCAATTAAACTGGAATTTCGCTAGTCGTGCCTGTATTATCTCCTGCCATGGTCCAGGCCGGACACCTTGGTACAGAGCCGGTACCGAATCTCATGATATTTTTCTGGGACATCAAATATGACCCGAGGAACTATAACCAACACTTTGAAATCATCAAGTTACATTTTTTAGCATTTTTTGGCTATTAAACTGGAATTTAGTCAGTCGTCCATGTATTATCGCCTGCCATAGAGCACGTCGGACGCCTTGGTACGGAGCCGGTATCGGATCGCATGATATTTGTCCGTTATATCATATATGACCCAAGGAACCATAACCAATGCTTTGAAATGAGCAAGTTACATTTATTGGTTTTTATGACAATTAAACTAGAATTCCGACAGTCGTGCCTGTATTATCGCCTGCCATGGTCTAGGCCGGACGCCTTGGTACGGAGCCGGTACAGGGTCACATGATATTTGTCCGGGGTAAGAAATATGACCCAAGGAACAATAACCAATGCTTCGAAATGATCAAGTTACATGTTTTGTCATTTTATGGCAATTAAACTTGAATTCCGCTAGTCGTGCCTGTATTATCGCCTGCCATGGTCCAGGTCGGACGCCTTGGTACGGAGATGGTAGTGGGTCGCATGATATTTGTGTGGGACATTAAATATGACCCAAGGAACCATACCCAACGCTTTGAAATAATCAATTTACATTTTTTGGCATTTTATGTCAATTAAACTGGAATTCCGACAGTCGTGCCTATATTATCGCCTACCATGGTCCAGGCCGGACACCTAGGTACGAAGCCGGTACCAGGTAGCATGATATTTTTCCTGGATATGAAATATGAATCAAGGAACCATAACCAACGTTTCCAAATGATCAAGTTACATTTTTTGGAATTTTATGACAATTAAACTTGAATTCCGCCAGTCGTGACTGTATTAGCGCCTGCCATGGTCCAGGTCGGACGCCTTTTACGCAGCCGGTACCGGGTCGAATGATATTTGTCTTGGATATCAAATACGACCCAAGGAACCATAACCAAAGGTTCCAAATGATCAAGTTACATTTTTCTGCATTTTCTGGCAATTAAATTGGGATTTTCGCCAGTCGTGCGTCTATTATCGCCTGCCATGGTCCAGGCCGGACGCCTTGGTACACATACGGTACCGGATATAATGATATTCGTCCGGGACATCAAATACAACCCAAGGAACCATAGACAACGCTTCTAAATGATCAAGTTACATTTTTTTGCATTTTATGGCAATTAAACTGGAATTCCGACAGTCGTGCATGTATTATCGCCTGCCATGGTCCAGGCCGGACGCCTTGGTACGGAGCCGGTACCGGGTCACATTATATTTGTCCGTGAAATTAAATATGTCCCAAGGAACCATAACCAATGCTTCGAAATGTGCAAGTTATATTTTTTGGCATTTTATGGAAATTAAACTGGAATTTTGCTAGTCGTGCCTGTATTATCGCCATCCATGGTCCAGGCCGGACGCCTTGATATGGAGCCAGTACCGAATCGCAAGATATTTTTCCGGGACATCAAATACAACCCAAGGAACCATAACCAACTCTTCAAAATGATCAAGTTACATTTTTGGCATTTTATGGCAATTAAACTAGAATTCCGCCAAGTCGTGATTGTATTATCGCCTGCCATGGTCCAGGCCGGACGTCGTGGTACGTAGGCGGTACTGAATAGCATGATATTTGTCCGGGACATCAAATAAGACCCAAGAACCATAACCAAACATTCGAAATGATCAAGTTACATTTTTTGGCATTTTATGGCAATTAAACTGGAATTCCGCCAAGTCGTGCCTTTATTATCGCCTGCCATTGTCCAGGCCGGACACCGTGGTACATAGCCGGTACCGAATCACATGATATTTGTCTGGGACATCAAATATCAACCCTAGGAACCATAAACAAAACTTGGAAATGATCAAGTTATATTTTTTGGCATTCTATGGAAATTAAACTGGAATTCAGCCAGTCGTGCCTGTATTATCGCCATCCATGGTCCAGGCCGGACGCCTTGGTATGGATCCGGTACCGGATCGCATGATATTTGTCCATGACATCAAATACAACCCAAGAAACCATAACCAACTCTTCTAAAGGATCAAGTTACATTTTTTGAAGTTTTATGGCAATTAACCTAGAATTCATCCAATTCGTGCCTGCATTATCGCCTTGAATGGTCCAGGCCGGACGCGTTGGAACGTAGCCGGTACCGAAGCGCACGATATTTGTCCGGAAAATCAAATACAACCCAAGGATTCATAACCAACGCTTCCAAATGATCAAGTTACATATTTTGGAATTTTATGGCAATTAAGCTGGAATTCCGCCAGCCGTGCCTGTATTATTGCCTGCCATAGTCTAGGCCGGACGGCTTGGTACGGAGCTGGTACCGGATCACATGATATTTATCCGGGACATCAAATACAACCCAAAGAACCATAACCAACTCTTCAAAATGATCAAGTTATATTTTTTGGCATTTTATGGCAATTAAACTAGAATTCCGCCAAGTCGTGCTTGTATTATCGCCTGCCATGGTCCAGGCCGGATTCCGTGGTACGTAGGCGGTACCGAATCACATGATATTTGTTCGGGACATCAAATAAGACCAAGAACCATAACCAAAACTTCGAAAAGATCAAGTTACTTTTTTTGGCATTTTATGGCAATTAAACTGGAATTCCGACAGTCGTGCATGTATTATCGCCTGCCATGGTCCAGGCCGGACGCCTTGGTACGGAGCCGGTACCGGGTCACATGATATTTTTCCGTGACATTAAATATTTCCCAAGGAACCATAGCCAATGCTTCGAAATGAACAAGTTACATTTTTTGGCATTTTATGGAAATTAAACTGGAACTTCGCCAATCGTGCCTGTATTATCGCCATCCATGGTCCGGGCCGGATGCCTAGGTATGGAGCCGGTACCGGATCACAAGATATTTTTCCGGGACATCAAATACAACCCAAGGAACCATAACCAACTCTTCAAAATGATCAAGTTAGTTTTTTGGCATTTTATGGCAATTAAACTAGAATTCCGCCAAGTCGTCATTGTATTATCGCCTGCCATGGTCCAGGCCGGACGTTGTGGTACGTAGGCGGTACTGAATCGCATGATATTTTTCCGGGACATCAAATAAGACCCAAGAACCATAACCAAACATTCGAAATGATCAAGTTACATTTTTTGGCATTTTAGGGCAATTAAACTGGAATTCCGCCAAGTCGTGCCTTTATTATCGCCTGCCATGGTCCAGGCCGGACGTTGTGGTACGTAGGTGGTACTGAATCGCATGATATTTTTCCGGGACATCAAATAAGACCCAAGAACCATAACCAAACATTCGAAATGATCAAGTTACATTTTTTGGCATTTTAGGGCAATTAAACTGGAATTCCGCCAAGTCGTGCCTTTATTATCGCCTGCCATTGTCCAGGCCGGACACCGTGGTACGTAGCCGGTACCGAATTGCATGATATTTGTCTGGGACATCAAATATAACCCTAGGAACCATAATCAAAACTTGGAAATGATCAAGTTATATTTTTTGGCATTCTATGGCAATTAAACTGGAATTCAGCCAGTCGTGCCTGTATTATCGCCATCCATGGTCCAGGCCGGACGCCTTGGTATGGATCCGGTACCGGATCGCATGATATTTGTCCATCACATCAAATACAACCCAAGAAACCATAACCAACTCTTCTAAAGGATCAAGTTACATTTTTTGACTTTTTATGGTAATTAACCTAGAATTCATCCAATTTGTGCCTGCATTATCGCCTTGCATGGTCCAGGCCGGACGCGTTGGAATGTAGCCGGTACCGAAGCGCACGATATTTGTCTAGAAAATCAAATACAACCCAAGGATTCATAACCAACGCTTCGAAATGATCAAGTTACATATTTTGGAATTTTATGGCAATTAAACTGGAATTCCGCCAGCCGTGCCTGTATTATTGCCTGCCATAGTCAAGGCCAAACGCCTTGGTACGGAGCTGGTACCGGATCACATGATATTTATCCAGGACATCAAATACGACCCAAGGATCCAGAACCAATGCTTCGAAATGATCAAGTTAACTTTTTTGGCATTTTATGTCAATTAAACTGGAATTCCTTCAGTCGTGCATGTATTATCGCCTGCCATGGTCCACGCCGGACTCCTTGGTACGGAGCCGGTATCGGATCGCATGATATTTGTCCGTGATATCAAATATGACCCAAGTAACCATAACCAACGCTTTGAAATGAGCAAGTTATATTTATTGGCAGTTTATGACAATTAAACTAGAATTCCGACAGACGTGCTTGTATTATCGCCTACCATGGTCCAGGCCGGACGCCTTGGTACGGAGCCGGTACCGGGTCGCATGATATTTGTATGCGACATTAAATATGAACCAAGGAACCATAACCAACGCTTTGAAATGAGCAAGTTACATTTTTTGGCATTTTATGGAAATTAAACTAGAATTTCACCAGTCGTGCCTGTATTATCGCCATCCATGGTCCTGACCGGACGCCTTGGTATGGAGCCGGTACCGGATCGCAAGATATTTTTCTGAGACATCAAATACAACCCAAGGAACCATAACCAACGCTTCGAAATTATTAAGTTACATTTTTGGCATTTTATGGCAACCGGATTCCTTGGTACAGAGCCAGTACCGGATCGCATGATATTTCTCCGGGACATCAAATATAACATAAGGAACCATAACCAACGCTTCGAAATGATCAAGTTACATTTTTTGGCATTTTATGACAATTAATCTGGAATTCCGCTAGTCGTGTATGTATTATCTCCTATCATGGTCCACGCCGGATGCTTTGGTATGGAGCCGGTATCGAATCGCATGATATTTGTCCGTGATATCAAATATGACCCAAGGAACTATAACCAATGCTTTGAAATGAGCAAGTTACATTTATTGGTTTTTTATGACAATTAAACTAGAATTTCGACAGTCGTGCCTGTATTATCGCCTGCTCTGGTCCAGGCCGGACGCCNTATCAAATACGACCCAAGGAAACATCACCAACGCTTCGAAATGATCAAGTTACATTTTTTTGGTATTTTATGGCAATTAAACTGGAATTCCGCCAGTCGTGCCTGTATTATCGCCTGCCCTGGTCCAGGCCGGACGCCTTGGTACGGAGCCGGTACCGGGTCACATGATATTTGTCCGAGATATGAAATATAGCCCAAGGAACCATAACCAACGCTTCGAAATGATCAAGTTACATTTTTTGGCATTTTATGGCAATTAAATAGGAATTCCGCCAGTCGTGCCTGTATTATCGCCTGCCATGGTCCAGGCCGGACGCCTTGGTACGGAGCCGGTACCAGATATCATGATATTTGTCTAGGATATCAAATACGACCCAAGGAAACATCACCAACGCTTCGAAATGATCAAGTTACATTTTTTTGGTATTTTATGGCAATTAAACTGGAATACCTCTCGTTCCTAATTATCGCCTGCCATGGTCCAGGCCGGACGCCTTGGTACGGAGCCGTTACCGGATCACATGATATTTCTCCAGGACATCAAATACGACCCAAGGAACCATAACCAATGCTTCGAGATGATCAAATTACATTTTTTGTCATTTTATTGCAATTAAACTAGAATTCTGGCAGTCGTGCTTGTATTATCGCCTGCCATGGTCCGGGCCTAATGCCTTGGTACGGAGCCGGTACCGGATCTCATGATCTTTCTTCGGGATATCAAATATGACCCAAGAAACCATAACCAACACTTCGAAATGATCAAGTTACATTTATTGGCATTTTATGGCAATTAAACTGATATTTCGCCAGTCGTGCCTGTATTATCGCCTGCCATGGTAGGCCGGACGCCTTGGTACAGAGCCGGTACCGGGTCACATGATATTTGTTCAGGTTATCAAATAAGACCCAAGAAACCATAACCAACGCTTCGAAATGATCAAGTTACATTTTTTGGCATTTTATGGCAATTAAACTGGGATTTCGCCAGTCGTGCCTGTATTATTGCCTGCCATGGTCCAGGCCGGACGCGTTGGAACGTAGACGGTACCGAAGCGCACAATATTTGTCCGGAAAATCAAATACAACCCAAGGATTCATAACCAACGCTTCGAAATGATCAAGTTTCATTTTTTGACTTTTTATGGTAATTAACCTAGAATTCATCCAATTTGTGCCTGCATTATCGCCTTGCATGGTCCAGGCCGGACGCGTTGGAACGTAGACGGTACCGAAGCGCACAATATTTGTCCGGAAAATCAAATACAACCCAAGGATTCATAACCAACGCTTCGAAATGATCAAGTTACATATTTTGGAATTTTATGGCAATTAAACTGGAATTCCGCCAGCCGTGCCTGTATTATCGCCTGCCATAGTCTAGGCCGGACGCCTTGGTACGGAGCTGGTACCGGATCACATGATATTTATCCAGGACATCAAATACGACCCAAGGATCCAGAACCAATGCTTCGAAATGATCAAGTTACATTTTTTGGCATTTTATGTCAATTAAACTGGAATTCCTTCAGTCGTGCATGTATTATCGCCTGCCATGGTCCACCCCGGACTCCTTGGTACAGAGCCGGTATCGGATCGCATGATATTTGTCCGTGATATCAAATATGACCCAAGTAACCATAACCAACGCTTTGAAATGAGCAAGTTATATTTATTGGCAGTTTATGACAATTAAACTAGAATTCCGACAGTCGTGCTTGTATTATCGCCTACCATGGTCCAGGACGGACGCCTTGGTACGGAGCCGGTACCGGGTCGCATGATATTTATATGTGACATTAAATATGAACCAAGGAACCATAACCAACGCTTTGAAATGAGCAAGTTACATTTTTTGGCATTTTATGGAAATTAAACTAGAATTTCGCCAGTCGTGCCTGTATTATCGCCATCCATGGTCCTGACCGGACGCCTTGGTATGGAGCCGGTACCGTATCGCAAGATATTTTTCCGAGACATCAAATACAACCCAAGGAACCATAACCAACGCTTCGAAATGATTAAGTTACATTTTTGGCATTTTATGGCAACCAGATTCCTTGGTACAGAACCAGTACCGGATCGCATGATATTTCTCCGAGACATCAAATATAACATAAGGAACCATAACCAACACTTCGAAATGATCAAGTTACATTTTTTGGCATTTTATGACAATTAATCTGGAATTTCGCCAGTCGTGTATGTATTATCTCCTATCATGGTCCACGCCGGATGCTTTGGTATGGAGCCGGTATCGGATCGCATGATATTTTTCCGTGATATCAAATATGACCCAAGGAACTATTACCAATGCTTTGAAATGAGCAAGTTACATTTATTGGTTTTTTATGACAATTAAACTAGAATTTCGACAGTCGTCCTATATTATCGCCTGCTCTGGTCCAGGCCGGACGCCTTGGTACGGAGCCGGTACCGGGTCACATGATATTTGTCCGAGATATGAAATATAGCCCAAGGAACCATAACCAACGCTTCGAAATGATCAAGTTACATTTTTTGGCATTTTATGGCAATTAAACAGGAATTCCGCCAGTCGTGCCTGTATTATCGCTTGCCATGGTCCAGGCCGGACGCCTTGGTACGGAGCCGGTACCAGATATCATGATATTTGTCTAGGACATCAAATATGACCCAAGGAAACATCACCAACGCTTCGAAATGATCAAGTTACATTTTTTTGGTATTTTATGGCAATTAAATTGGAATTCAGCCAGTCGTGCCTGTATTATCGCTTGCCATGGTCCAGGCCGGACGCCTTGGTACGGAGCCGGTACCGGATCACATGATATTTCTCCAGGACATCAAATACGACCCAAGGAACCATAACCAATGCTTCGAGAAGATCAAATTACATTTTTTGTCATTTTATTGCAATTAAACTAGAATTCCGGCAGTCGTGCTTGTATTATCGCCTGCCATGGTCCGGGCCTGATGCCTTGGTACGGAGCCGGTACCGGATCTCATGATCTTTCTTTGGGATATCATATATGACCCAAGAAACCATAACCAACACTTCAAAATGATCAAGTTACATTTATTGGCATTTTATGGCAATTAAACTGAGATTTCGCCAGTCGTGCCAGTATTATCGCCTGCCATGGTAGGCCGGACGCCTTGGTACGGAGCCGGTACCGGGTAATATGATATTTGTTCGGGATATCAAATATGACCCAAGAAACCATAACCAACGCTTCGAAATGATCAAGTTACATTTTTTGGCATTTTATGGCAATTAAACTGGAATTTCGCCAGTCGTGATTGTATTATCCCCATCCATGGTCCAAGCCGCACGCCTTGGTATAGAGCCGGCACCGGATCGCATGATATTTTTTTCGGGACATCAAATACAACCAGAGGAACCATAACCAACTCTTCGAAATGATCAAGTTACATTTTTTGGCATTTTATGGCAATTAAACTGGAATTCCGCCAAGTCGTGCTTGTATTATCGCCTGCCATGGTCCAGGCCGGACGCCATGGTACGGAGCCACTACCGGATCACATGATATTTTTTCGGGATATCAAATATGACCCAAGGAACCATATCCAACGTTTCGAAATGATGAAGTTACATTTTTTGGCATTCTATGGCAATTAAACTGGAATTCAGCCAGTCGTGCCTGTATTATCGCCATCCATGGTCCAGGCCGGACGCCTTGGTATGGAGCTGGTACCGGATCGCATGATATTTTCCGGGACATCAAATACAACCAAAGGAACAATAACCAACTCTTTGAAATTATCAAGTTACATTTTTTGGCATTATATTGCAATTAAACTTAAATTCTGTCACTCGTGCATGTATTATCGCCTGCCATGGTGCAGTTTTGACGCCTTGGTACGGACGGGTCGCATGATATTTGTCTAGGATATTAAATATGACCCAAGGAACCATAACCAAAACTTCTAAATGATCAAGTTACATTTTTTTTTGCATTTTATGGCAATTAAACTGGAATTGCGCCAGTCATGCCTGTATTTCGCCTGCCATCGTCCCGGTCGGACTCCTTGGTACGGAGCCGGTACCGAATCTCATGATATTTGTCCGAGACATCAAATACGACACAAGGAACCATAACCAATGCTTCGAAATGATCATGTTACATTTTTTGGAATCTTATGGCAATTAAACTTTAATTTCGCTAGTAGTGCCTGTATTATCGCCTGCCATGGTCCAGGCCGGACGCCTTGGTATAGAGCCGTTACCGGATCACATGATATTTTTCCGGGACGTTAAATACGATCCAAGGAACCATAACCAACACTTCGAAATGATCAAGTTACATTTTTTGGCATTTTATGGCAATTAAACTGGAATTCCGTCAGTCGTGCATGTATTATCACCTGCCATGGTCCACGCCAGACTCCTTGGTATGAAGCCGGTATCGGATCGCATGATATTTGTCCGTGATATCAAATATGACCCAAGGAACCATAACCAACGCTTTGAAATGAGCAAGTTATATTTATTGGCATTTTATGACAATTAAACTAGAATTCCGACGGTCGTGCCTGTACTATCGCCTACCATGGTCCAGGCCAGACGCCTTGGTATGGAGCCGGTACCAGGTCACATGATATCTGTCCGGGATATGAAATATGACTCAAGGAACCATAACAAACGCTTCGAAATGATCAAGTTACATTTTTTGGCATTTTATGGCAATTAAACTGGAATTCCACTAGTCGTGCTTGTATTAATGCCTGCCATGGTCCGGGCAGGAAGCCTTAGTACGGAGATGGTATTGGGTCGCACGATATTTGTGCGGGACATTAAATATGACCCAAGGAACCATAACCAACGCTTCGAAATGATCAAGTTATATTTTTTGGCATTCTATGGCAATTAAACTGGAATTCCGCCAGTCGTGCCTGTATTATCGCCTGCCATGGTCCAGACTACACGCCTTGGTACGCAGCCGGTGTACCGGATAGCATGATATTTGTCCGAGACCTCAGATACGACCCAAGGAACCATAAACAACGCTGCAAAACGATCAAGTTACATTTTTTTGAATTTTATGGCAATTAAACTGGAATTCCGCTAGTCGTACCTGTATTATCACTTGACATGGTCCAGGCCGGATGCCTTGGTACGGAGCCGGTACCGGATCGCATGATATTTGTATGAGACATAAAATACAATCCAAGGAACCATAATAAACGCTTCGAAATGATCAAGTAACATTTTTTTGGCATTTTATAGCAATTAAACTGGAATTCCACCAATCGTGCCTGTATTATCGCTTGCCATGGTCCAGGCCGGACGCCTTGGTACGGAGCCGGTACAGGATTGTATGATATTTTTCTGAGACATTAAATACGACCCAATGAACCATAACCAGCGGTTCAAAATTATCAAGTTACATTTTTTGCCATTTTATGGCAATTAAACTGGAATTTCGCTAGTCGTGCCTGTATTATCGCCTGCCATGGTCCAGGATGGACGCCTTGGTACGAAAACGGTATCGGATAGCATAATATTTGTCGGGGACATCAAATAGGACCCAAGGAACCATAACCAAAACTTTGAAATGATCAAGTTGCTTTTTTTTGCATTTTATGGCAATTAAACTGGAATTCCACTAGTCGTGCCTCTATTATCTCCTGCCATGGTCTAGGTCGGACGCCTTGGTACGGAGCCGGTACCGAACCACATGGTATTTGTCCGATACATCAAAGGCAACCCAAGAAACCATAACCAACTCTTTGAAATGATAAATTTACATTTTTTGGAATTTTTTGGCAATTAAACTGAAATTCCGCAAAGCCGTGCCTGTATTATCGCCTGCCATGGTCCAGGCTGGACGACTTGGTACGTAGCCGCTACCGAATCACATGATATTTTTCAGGGACATCAAATACGACCCAATGAACCTTAACCGATGCTTCAAAATGATGAAGTCACATTTTTCGGAATTTTATGGCAATTAAACTTGAACTCCACCAGCCGTGCCTGTATTATCGCCTGCCATAGTCCAGGCCGGACGCCTTGGTACGAAGCCGAGACCGGATCGCATAATATTTCTCCAGGACATCAAATAGGACCCAAGGAACCATAACCAATGCTTCGAAATGATTAAGATATATCTTTTGGCATTTTATGGCAACTAAACTGGAATTCCGCCAGTCGTGCCTGTATTATCGTCTGCCATGGTCCAGACTGGACGCCTTGGTATGGAGCCGGTACCGGATAGCATGATATTTGTACTGGACATCAAATACGACCCAAGGAACCATAACCAACACTTCGAAATGATCAAGTTACATTTTTTTCATTTTATGCCAATTAAACTAGAATTCCACCAGTCATGCCTGTATTATCACCTGCCATGGCCAGGCGGGACGCCTTGGTACAGAGCCGGTACCAGATCTCATGATATTTGTCCGGGACATCAAATACGACCCAAGGAACCATAACCAACGCTTCAAAATGATCAAGTTACATTTTTTGGCATTTTATGGCAATTAAACTAGAATTCCGTAAGTCATGAATCTATTATCGCCTGCCATGGTCCAGGCGGGACGCCTTGGTACGGAGCCGGCACCGGATCTCATGATACTTTTCTCGGACATCAAATACGACCCAAGGAACCATAACCAATGCTTCGAAATGATCAAGTTACATTTTTTGGTATTTTATGGCAATTAAACTGGAATTCCGCCAGTCGTGCGTGTGTTATCGCCTGCCATGGTCCAGGGTGGACGCTTGGTATGGAGTTGGTACCGGGTCGTATGATATTTTTCCGGGACATCAAATATGACCCAAGGAACCATAACCAACACTTTTAAATGATCAAGTTACATTTTTTGGCATTTTATGGCTATTAAACTAGAATTCCACCAGTCGTGCATGTATTATCGCCATCCATGGTCCAGGCCGGAGGCCTTGGTATGGAGCCGGTACCGGATCGCATGATATTTCTTCGGGAGATCAAATACAACCCAAGGAACCATAACCAACTCTTCAAAATGGTGAAGTTGCATGTTTTGGCATTTTATGCAATTAAACTGGAATTCCATCAGTCGGTGCATGTAGTATTGCCTGCCATGGACCAGGTCAGACGTCGTGGTTATCGCCTGCCATGGTCTAGGCTGGACGACTTGGTATGTAGCCGCTACCGAATCACATGATATTTTTCAGGGACATCAAATACGACCCAAGTAACCTTAACCAATGCTTCGAAATGATGAAGTCACATTTTTTGGAATTTTATGGCAATTAAACTGGAACTTCACCAGCCGTGCCTGTATTATCGCCTACCATAGTCCAGGTCGGACGCCTTGGTACGAAGCCGAGACCGAATCGCATAATATTACTCCAGGACATCAAATAGGACCCAATGAACCATAACCAATGCTTCGAAATGATTAAGATATATCTTTTGGCATTTTATGGCAACTAAACTGGAATTCCGCCAGTCGTGCCTGTATTATCGCCTGCCATGGTCAAGACTGGACGCCTTGGTACGGATCCGGTACCGGATAGCATGATATTTGTACTGGACATCAAATACGACCCAAGGAACCATAACCAACGCTTCGAAATGATCAAGTTACATTTTTTT
>ML339496.1:0-40654 GCA_005239505.1 Nicotiana paniculata
TTTACTCTAAATTCCATGCTCAAATTCGTGGTAGAAATCTAAAATACCATTTCTAGGTTTTTCCTTCAAAATCCCAATTTTTCTACTAATTTCCATGTCTAATCCATGCATATAACTTGTATTTAATTTAAAAACATGAAGAAATTACTTACCTTGACATTGATGATGAAATTCCCCTCTTGAAGCTCTCCTAAAATCGCCTAAACCATGAGAAAAATGAGAAAATGAACCAAGATCCTTGTTTTAAAACATTCTGCCTAGGCCGGTTTTCGCACCTGCGATCCAATTCTCGCACCTGCACTTCTGCAGGTGCGCCCAAGAGCCTGCACCTGCGGCTTCCTTCTCCTCCAGCCAGATCTGCACCTGCGACCTATTGCCTGCATCTGCGCCTTCGCAGGTGCGGAAATTCCATTGCACCTACGATCCCAGCCAAGCCAGCCCAGTCTCGCACCTGCGGCCAAATCCTCGTAGGTGCAGTCACACCAGACACCAGCAGCTCCAACTCCTCTTCCAACTTCAAATTTGATATGTTAACCACCCGGAATCCACCCGACCCCCGGGACCCCGTCCAGTTACACCAACCTGTTCCAAAATATAGTGCAGACTTGCTCGAGGCCTCAAATCACATCAAACAACGGTGAAACAACGAATCACACCCTAATTCAATATTTATGAACTCAGAAATTTCCAACTTCTACATTCGATGCCGAAACCCATCAAATCACCTCCGATTGACCCCAAGTTTTGCGCACAAGTCATATTCGACATTACGGACCTGCTACAACTTCCGGAATCGCATTCCGATCCCGATATCAAAATTTCAACTTCCGGTCGGATTTCTCAAAAACCTTTAAATTTTTATCTTTAGCCAAATGACTTCAAAATGACCTACGGGCTTCCGAATTCACTTCCGATCGCGCTCCCAACTCCAGAATCACCATATGAAGCTATTCCCAGACTCGGAATCCCAAATGTACATCAATAACACTGAAATGCGTTTCAAGCCAAACTTAGGAATTTTTTTTCAAAATACTGACTTCCACAATATACGCTGAAACGCTCCTGGGTTATCCAAAACCCGATCCGGACATACGCTCAAGTCTGAAATCATCATACGAACCTGCAGGAACCTTCAAATCCTGATTCGGAGGACGTTTACTCAAAATTCCAATCTTAGTCCATTTCTCCAACTTAAGGCTTCTGAAATGAGAATTTTCCTTCCATATTGACTCTGAACTTCCCGAAATTCAACTCCGACCATGCCTATGGGTCATAATACCTGAAATGGAGCTGGTCATGACTTCAAATCGCTGAACGACATGCTAGAGCTCAAAACGACTAGTCAGGTCGTTACATTCTCCCCCACTTAAACAGACGTCCGTCCTCGAACGTGTTAGGAACTGCTCTGGAGTTATCTGAAATCACTGCTTAACACCTCGAGCACCTTCCCGTGCTACTACAACCCAGTTGAGCACATTAGCTTGATCAAATCTGAAAATTTCTTCTTTTTATCCATATAATAAGCTCAGAATCCAGTTCCAACACCTGAAATTTCTCTGCCAGGACTAGTTCCAACACATAGACACCGTATCAACTACCACACGATATACCAGAACACAACTGCGTGCCTTTGCTGAATCAACATCATGCACCGCATAATTCATCATCTAGCCACCATGACATTCCCTGAACCTTAATAGCCAAAATTTCACGAATCTGATGCTCCCAATGCACCTTATGATATGTATATACACCCTGCTATAATGCTGGCGGTACCACCACAATGGAGGAGATATGCAAAAATTTCTAAACAATTGCAGAGTTGACCAAACATTGAATCCTTCCTCTTGACTAAGACCACCATCTCATTACAAACCAATAAGGGTAACTGTCCTTCAATGTATTTCACATAATCTTATCGCACAGATCCCTGATCCAAAAATCTCGTCTCACCCAGTATGAACTGCTCAGACAACAAATCACCCCAAACATGATCAACAGTCTCACATGATACCACAACGCGCCAATAGGCCATAAATCGAACATGATACATAAAGGAACGACTCAGGAAAAGACTACTCAACTCAAGCAACTTATAATGAACTCTTCTTAGAAAATAGAAAGTAAAACACAGAAAATAGATATAGGAACATTACTCATCATCACACTGTTGCGGCGTGCAACCCGATCCAAATAGCATGCTCGTGGCGGCGTGCCACCCGATCCCATCATAAAATTCACATAAGGAAATATACACGGAGCTAAATTGCTCACTATTACAAAATACTGAATATCGATCATAAGCACGCTAAGTGCATAATACCATCCCGGGGAGACTGATAGAGCCATACACTACGAAAACTCGAGCACAACTGAGGTGCGATACATATATTTTGAATCTCAAGAGCTCGCCTGCTCACATAACAACATCACTACGCGGAATCTCAACACATAAGAAATTATCAAGCAATTTCACAACTCACACGGCACAATCATATTATCACATGAATTTGACGATGACGGAACAACATCTGATATTCCAACACCCCTCCTTGAGGAGCGCTATACTGAAATGAACACATCTGACTCGCATGAAGCCCATAATCTTGTTTAAATCCATTCATACAATTCAAGCCGATTGCGCTCGCAAGGAACTAGGTTGATAGCCTTACCTGGGTCAAAAATAACCTACTTCCTCTCATAAAACGCAAGAACAACCATCATAGCCGGGGAAAACACCCCACAATCCACAATCAACTGAACCGAACGCCTTCCTGGCATACATCCTCAAATAAGCAATATTGCACTTCCTTATACTCGGTCTAAATCTTCAACCAATCAGATGACTACATGTCACACTTATACAATCTTCTCGTGGTTACGCTCGCACGACCTTCCACACCAGGTAACAAGTCTGCACATCCATAACACCGACCAAACCAATACTGCAAGCCATCAGGAACCCATGACCAGGATACAAAGCCTTCTTCACCGAATATCGATCTCAGGTGACACTGAAGATAAAATCAACTTACTCTGAAATTCTCATCCGATCTCATGACATCCTTGTTAACACCGAACCGCAATCTCTATTCTTACTCCCAGTTACATACTGCTTACCGTATCTAACATGCCAATATGAGATAGCGCAAGAATTCCATCATAGTTTCTGAACCAACAATAAGGTGAACACTTCACCATATAGAAACGTTTTTACTTAACTCAATTCAAGAGTACCATCACAACACACGAGTAAATTCCCACAATCACAATACATGCAGATCCTTAAGTAGTAGTCTGAACCACCATAACCCTCCAGGGATCCGCCTACACCCGACAGGCCATAACACTTGAATGCTCCCACGTGAAATCTATTACGATGGCCGACAAGCCCTGCACATATGGGCCCAACCACATGCATAATTTAATCACACCGACGAAACTGATCACTACCGTACATGCGCCATTTCAACCATGGCTAATCAATCTATCTTCTTTTAATCATTTTTAACTGCCTAAGAAATAATAGTAACTTCCTTCAACTCATAGCAACTCAATCCTCACTCATCCTGAGTGAACTTGATTCACGAGACCACGCTGCCTAAATCCCGCAACCCGTCTCATACCCTCCTGATAATCTTCCTACAGCCCGGTGTTTATTTCTATCACTCCTCCAATACAATCCTGCACGCTGGAAATAACATAGAACACTCCAAACATCTTCCATTTTCCTCAGAAATTACACTGCAAAAGCTCGACTCTTAATCATATTGCTGCCTGAAATACTTAAACACCGCATTCTTAACTTTTGAATTCACTAGGACCGCTATTGAGAGTCACCCACTCTGACTAGCCCCGAATACAATCAACCCCAAGGCTCTTCTAGCACATGAAACCCTTTTCAATGAAGCACGTGACTGAGTCACTAGCCTACACCTCGCCCATGCCTTAAGCATAAATTCTGAATCTCCCAAAACCTAACCCTGGTCCAATAGGACCAACTTGTGCACATATTTGTCAAATCCCATGCACAATTACCATTCTACTCCTTTCCCTTAGCTGTACTAACTTGCCAATATGCCAATAATCTGTAACCCCATGAGAAGACCATCCTACAACCCAACTGCAGGCGGTGGGACTCCCCCACTTAGCCCGAAGCTACTCATTGCGCCTCTCTAGACCCTACTGAGATCCTTTCTCCTTTGTTAGCATGATTTTGCTTAGCCAATCCGTCCAATTCTTCCGAATTCCCCTGTCAGCATTCCCTAAATACTCAAATTCTCTAGAACCATTCACACATTCTGCCTCCTACCGACTAGCCCCTAGAATCCCTCACAAAAACTTGCCAACCACACAACCGCTAACCTACTCGCAGGAGATAACCCATATGTGGAATAGCCAACTGACACCTTCCAACGACGCCGCACTGCACCCCCTCTACAATGTCAATATCCCATCCTAAGCCTGCTCTCATTCACCCGATTTACCAGTCCGTCCGCTCCTCATGGACATATACTAAATGCGCTACAATATCCTCTAATTCACCACTATGCTTCCGCTCTCCCATTTTGGTTTAACTCATTCCTTTAGGAACTACCTGACCTCCTTTCCTTACGCTTGGCCTTTTAGAAATTTAGCTGTCGCCTGACACTTCTCACATGACTTCCTGGTATGCCATCAATTCGATATAATTCTCTGCAACTCTTATACCAGTAGATCACCACGACTTCAAACTCTTCGAGGATCATTTTTCTCGAGTTGCCTTCATTAGAAATAACTATTCAGTCCTGAACCACCATGCACCACGATCTCTGACAACCGCTTATCCAATGATACTTCACAACACTTTGACCTAATGCAACCGAAGAAACCATAACACTGACAGACTTAACATATTCCATTCGATTAGTGACGACGATGTCACATCATAGGTGACTATCCGTCCTTACTTGAAAACACCAAGTCTTACTACTTTATCAATCCATAACCTGACCATCATAGCTCAATTGTCTTCCTTCCGCCGGAATCTAAATACCAAAATCTCGAAATCGCACTCTGAGAAGACCTCCCTTCAAGCCATTCGTCACCCCCAACCTACGGACAAGCATTCTACCATCATATTAACACCGCGCGATAACCAACCGTAAGCACCTTAACAACCTGAGCATAACCTCAAAGCTCTCAGAATTACAGCTACTGGCTGAAACATCATAATACTCTTCTGCAGGTCAACAACAACATCCCCCACCAACTACACATGGAAAACATCTCACACCATATCCGTAGCACCATTTAAATCCCTCAAATTCCTGATTCGTAGCAAGTGCTCCGTGACGCATAAGATTGAGTAGGAATAAACATAGGCATAAGCCTCAAAGGAATCGAATCGCACGATGAGGAATAAAGAAGGGAAGTACTCCTAACAGCCCTGTAGCCTCTCAAAGATAAGTACAGAAGTCTCCGTACCGATCCGCAAGACTCTACTAGACTTGCTCATGACTCGTGAGACCTAAGGAAACCTAGTGCTCTGATACCAAGTTGTCATACCCAAAATATACTAAGGTCGTGATGGTGTCGGACACCACCGTCAGGCAAGCCAATCATTTATTAGTTGAAATGAATTCCTGTTTAACATCTTTTCCAAAATTGTAACCTTTCACTTATAAGTTATAATAGCGAATAAAATTTTATCAAAAAAATACGACAGGTAAACTATTCCATTTATTAAATTAAATCCCAAACACATCCCAGAACCCGGTGTCACAAGTGCATGAGCAAATTATAAGAATTTTTACAATTTCTACAAAACTTGTCTGAAATACAATTCGACAAGCAAATTAAAATAAAATAGTACAATACGAGGGAGAATCTGTCAGCTGCGGATCGCCTCCGGATAATACAGCTCGCCTATGTATCCAAACCAGCCACATCGCTATGAAGGTACCTGTGCAATAAAAATGCACAGCAAGTGTAGCATGAGTACAAAAACAACGTGTACTCAATAAGTCGCCTGCCTAACCTCACAGAGGTAGTGACGAGAAATAGAATTAGACACTCACTAAGGTCCAACAAATTAATTTAACACAATATGATATCAGTAATAGGCATACGAGGATGATAAAATAGTAGGCATTGTGGATAACCGTAATTCAAATAAATACTGAAAGTAAATAAGCAGTTACTACTTCCTCATTTTCCCCCAAATATCTTAAATAAACAATTTCTTCTTTATTTCCCCCCAAATATCTTGAATAAACAATTACTTCTTTATTTTTCCCCAAATATCTTATCACTTCAAAATCCATAAAAAACATTTAACAATTTAGCATGCGCATACGGGATAAGGACAACCGGCCTGAGCCATCATAATAATCATCTCTTTGCAGTGCCGAGGGTCGAATGGTCCGAACCATAATATTTCTTTCAATCTCGCCGTGGCGTACGACCCTGTCACGACCCAAATTTCCCTCCGTTGGGTATCGTGATGGCACCTAGTCTTAAGGACTAGGTAAGCCTAATATTCAGGGATAACAAAAATAATAAATAGAATCTAATACATTTCTGAAATGAATAATTTTTTTTTACAAATTTTATATTCCCAAAACCTAGAAGTAAAAGTCATAAGCTTTTAAGAATTTACACTAAAACACCTAAAAATACCACTGTTCAGAAATAAGTGCAACAGTGCAAACAAAATATAAGATGGTGACTCCGAAACCGCGAATGCTGAAGCGATTTACCTTGAGTCTCCACAACAGCAACCGCGCTACTATCAATCTCTCGGCCGGCTATGCGAAAACATGGAATCTGCACAAAAATATGCAGAACAGTAGAATGAGCACACCACAACGATGTCCAGTAAGTATCAACACTAACCTCCGTGAAGTAGTGATAGTCAAGACACACACTGGTCTAATAAAAACTGCACAAGTATAAATATAGAAATCAGGGAAATAATGATATACATAAAGGCTACGCAATATAGCTAACAAGAGAGTGAATTCGATAAAGAAGGAAAACAATAAGTATCAGCGGAAACCATGAAGTAACACAAAGACTGAATAGATCACAGACAAATCCGGCATGTAAGTATACAACACGAGCATGTAATGACTCAAAAACTCCAACCATTTCTACATCAAATTCATAGTCATCCCCACGAGGTTCCGAACCTCGGAAAAATCATCACTTACGGGTCCCAATATCCGAACCCTAACACTTGGAAACTTACGCCCTCATTCGAGTACTAACTGCGAGGACGACTCACGTGCCAATTGGGTCATTCCCACCCATACGGTAAGCACAACAAGCGTATCTATATTTGACAACAACAAGGAGCCTTGAGTCCATTAGTAGTACTTAACTACGTGTATGCTTGTGCAGGTGTCCTAACACGATTTCAACAACCAATAGACATAAGGAAAACAAAAAGGGCAACACGTATAGTTTCATCTAACAATTTCCGCACGAATGAACACACACGGTAAGTGTTCCAGTACATAATATCAACAACAAGGAATGTCCCCAGGTCAACACAATTATCACAAACAATCCCTGTCATAGCCGACCTTGTCACGCCACGTGTGCAATATTAAAGTATATGCCCGCCTTATTTCGCCACACGTGCATAAACATGTTCTCACCTTGTCACGCCACATGCAACACTCAATCTCGTATCCCGCATTATCATGCCGCATGTGAAATATCAGTAGTAAACACGTCACGACAGAAACCTCGTGCAAATCCCCATATCAACAATCGCACGACAGAAACCTCGTGCATCACCACAACCTGTACAACAACAACAACAACAGCACGAGCAACAGGTCAGAATACAATTAATATATCAACTCAATATTCTTCGATCACAAGATAGGCAAAACTAGTTCACGAGAAATAAACATAATAAGGAGAGCTAGACATATTAAGAAATCACTCCACAAGGAAGGAAAAGAGCATGTAACAGCCGCACCTAGTTACACGGGTGAACAACAAGAAATCAACACAAATCTGATAACTCCATATAAGGCAAGTCACGAAGGTATAGAATATCTAAACTTCCTTTAAGGTTGAGAAATTACGAGAATATTCAACAATATCCACTTAAGGACAAGCAACAAAGAATAATCACAACTTTATTTAAGCCCAAAACAATTATAGTCTGAGATGAAGATAATTACAAATTTGAGATACGAAGTTAAGAAGATATAGCATGACAGTAAAGGAAATAAAACCTTCAGATAAGTCAATTACGAGTCAAGTAGGCAATATGAGTAAATCCAAAAGTAAGAACTTCCACATTTAAGCAAATAAAGATGACACTACAAATTAGGAAATTCAACCATGCTAAGGACACTTTATACTCGACGAATATAAGGATCTAAGATTCCTAAAGGGTCAACTTCCCACAAATAAGTCCGAACATGCGCTCGTCATCTCGCGTACACGGACTACAATCACATAGAAGACTCAAATCCTAAGGGGTAATTCCCCACACAAGGTTAGGCAAGATACTTACCTCAACTGCTCAAAACAAACTTGAAATCACGTTGTATCCGACTCTCAACGGCCCAAATCTACTCAAATAAACAGCATTGTGTAAATAATACTAGAAGCAACAACTTTAACAAATAAATTCGAAGCTAAGATGCGAAATTAGGAAAATTGCCCAAAAAGTTCCCCTTGCCCACGTCTCGGATTCGGGTAAAATTTATATTTTCCGGACACCCATTCACTCACAAGTCTAAACATATGAAAATCTCTCAAATTGAAGGTCAAAACCCCAATCAAAAATCAATAATTCGATCTATGAAGTTTATCCTATTTTCTACCCAAATTTTTTGAAATTAAAGGTTGGATTTAAGATTGGAAACATGGAAATTGGTCTATAATGGATATAAATCACTTACCCAAATTACCCAGGTGCAAAAGCCTCCAAAAATCGCCTCTCCCGAGCTCCCCAATTCGAAAATGGTGAAAATAACATAAACCCTCGGTTCTGCCCCTTTTCTGGCCAGCAATTCCGCACCTGCGCCCCTGGGACCGCACCTGCGGTCTCGCACCTGCGGAACTACCATCGCAGGTGCGAAAATCCACTAAACATTTCGGGGTCGCACCTGCGGTCAAATGGCCGCACCTGCAGAAAATAACCGCACCTGCGAGGATTTGGGGGTTTGGGCTAAGTTCCGCACCTGCGAACTCCTTCTCCCTAGTTCTTTAAACACCCGATCAGCACACATACCCGAGGCCCCCGGGACCCCGTCCAACCACACACACAAGTCATATAACCTAGCAGGGGCTCGCTCGAGGTCTCAAAGCACATAAAACAACACTAACATGAGGAATTAAACTAAAAGTTCATGAAAATTCTTCAAACTTCTCAAAACGTTATGTTTTGCATTAAAGGACCGAATCACATCAAATTAAGTCTGTTTCTTACCAAATTTCACAGATAACACATATAAATCATATCGAACCTATACCGGGCTTCAAAATCATAATACGGGCCCGATATCACAGGTTTCGCCTCAAATTTCATTTTCAAAAACCTTTATATTTTGTAGAAAATAATTTTCTTTAAAAATTCATTTCTCGGACCTGGGACCTCGAAATTCGATTCCGGGCATGCGCCCAAGTCCTATATTTTTTTACGGACGCTCCGGGACCGTCAATTCACGGGTCCGGTTCCTTTTGCCAAAACCGTTGACTGAAGTCAACTTTATTCAAATTTCCAATATAAAATTTTCATTTTTATCAATTTTTTCCACATAAAGGCTTCCCGGCTACACGCCCGAGCTGCGCACGCAAATCTAGGTGAGATAGAAGAAGGTTTTCACGACCTCGGAACACAGAATTAGCTAGGAATATACGGGATGACCTTTTGGGTCATCACAATCTCCCCTTCTTAAACAAATGTTCGTCCTCGAACGTGCTAAGATTCACTTTGAACTCATCTAATCACTGATTGCGCATTTCCAACACACTCGCGGGTGATCCCACGTCACCCCAATCTACATAAGAGTGACGACACCACCACAACCGCTTTGCTTTTCTATTACCATCAATAAGCCTCATGCCTCAATTTCTCATCTTCTACTCATTTTCAAAATAACCGATTCTAAATCCACATCCGACATTAGCCCCAACTAGCTGCATCAACTCATGACTATACCCATAAGGCATGACCACACAATATGGCACATCACACATAGGCTCATAATAACACTTGGGTCGCAATGGCTGCCCGAAATCAACTCAGCATTGGCAATTAGCCTCATATCCGGTAGAATTATATTCCCAACCTCCATCACACTGATAATAAATCAAGAAACACGAAGATTTCATAACCTTGACACCCAAATCACCAAGCCACAACTAACACCACCGGGCACACACTCCGCAAGTTAAAACTCAAGGAGCACAAAACAAAAAATGACTGAATATGAAAGGAGAGACACATAAAGAAACTATCAAACAAGCCCGACAAGCACGACTCTCTATCAATGCTAACTTACACAACAACATAACAAGGAAGGAACTAAAGTACATGAACAAATCACAAGGATACCATCCTGATACAATTTCCACTACGGTACTCAGCCCGGTCCAAACATATCGGATCACAAATATCACGAGGACCTCGCCCTCAACTCTGAATCACATACCGAAAATATATCATGCCAATTGAAATTCCTCCACTAATTCATCTCAGCTGATAAAAATTATAATGCTAGCTGATCTCACATCTCGATGGAGTATCAAAATCACAACTCGTAAACAAAAATACTCAGGAATCACATCAAACTTACCGTACTGGACAACAAGAATTTACTACTGGTCTCATATCTCTCAATTACTGAATAGAGACAAACAATAGACATGTGTTACTACTCACAGAATCTCCCAACAGGAGCAAAACAAAAAAGTAGAGTGCAAAGCATGAAACTTACTCATAAACAAAACAACAATGAGGGAACTCGTCCTGACCAGTAGAGCTATAATGAAATACAAATGGTGCCCCTCTATAACAAAAAAAAACATAACTGCACTATAACATCTAGCACAATGGCCTCCAGCCAACTATACGAAACACATCAACGGGCCGAGCCTCCCCCTCTTGGGTGCCCTCTACTAGCCTGAATGCCCTACTGTAACACATCTGCCCAGAGCCTGGGACAATCTCTCATCTTGTGGCTGATATATCCACACTCAAAACAACCTCTCTGCTGACGACGCTGTGGAAACTGCGGCCCGAGTACTCTAAAACCCATGAGTACCTGAAACCCCATGTGAAGCCGGCAGTGCAAACTGAACTAGCTGGCCCATAAAACCTCTACCGTGTCGTACCCTGCCTCCATAATAAGGACCAGTAAATCTCTCCGGCCCACGAGCTCCTTACTTCTCTGCCCTCTCTCTCATGACCTCGTCTGACATCTCTATCATAGTCCCGCCTCTCGTCTCTCTCACGATCCAGCATTACCTCAATTCTGCGAGCAATCCCTACCACCTGCTGAAATGAAATATCCGACTCTAACTCCTGAGCCATGCTAAACTGAATATCACGCCTGAGGCCCTCACTGAATCTGCGAACACGCTCTCTAACTGTAGCAACCAAAGTAGGTGCATACTTGGCCAAATCACTGAACCTGATGGCATACTCTGATACTGACATAGTGCCCTGGCACAGCCGCTCAAACTCCGCGCGCCATGCATCTCGGAGGGACTAAGGTACAAACTCACTCAAGAACATTCCTGAAAAATGATCCCATGTAAGTGAAGCTGACTCGGTCGGGCTACCCAACTCATATGCCTGCCACCACTGATAAGCCACTCCCCTGAGCTGGAACGTAACGAAAGCAACCCCGGTCGTCTCCACAATACCCATAGTACGAAGAATGCGGTGACACTCCTCCAGGAAACCCTGGGCATCATCTGTCGCCAATCCACTGAAGGTAGGAGGGTGGTAATTCTTGTACCTCTTGAGTCTAAGTTGTTCCTCCTCAGATGCTGCTGCCATACCCATGGGCGGAACTGGGATCCCAGGTTGTGCTGCTATGGCACCTGGAACCTGACCAACCTGATCTGGCTGTTCCGGAGTATGGGCGACGGAAGTCTGAGCTCCTCCCCCGCCCTGCGAAGTAGCTGGTGCACTCAGAATCAATCTCGCTTGAGTTAAGGTACCAATCACATCCAAGAAATGTGCCAAGGTCTCCTGAAGTGCGAGTGTAACAACAGGTGCCTCCGGTCTCCCAACTGGAACTGTTGGCGGTTCATCAACGGCTGCTCTGGTAGGTGCTCTAGCTGCGGCACGTGCCCCTCGTCGACCTTTGTCTCTACCTCTGCCCCTGGCGGCATCTGCTCCGGGGGTAACATCCTCAGAATCTGCAGCTATTTTCCTCACCATATGTGAGAGAATGGAATGATAAATTTCAAACTTCAATATCAATGAACTCGCACGATACGAAAGAAGGAAGCAGAGTTATCCTAATAGCCCCGTAGCCTCTCGAAGATAAGTACAGACATCTCCGTACCGATCCACAAGACTCTACTAAACTCGCTTATGACTTGTAGCACCTATGAACCTAGAGCTCTGATACCAACTTGTCACAACCCAAATTTCCCTCTGTTGAGTATCGTGATGGCACCTAGTCTTAAAGACTAGGTAAGCCTAATATTCAGGGATAACAAAAATAATAAATAGAATCTAATACTTTTCTGAAATGAATAATTTTTTTTACACATTTTATATTCCCAAAACTCGGAAGTACAAGTCGTAACCTTTTAAGAATTTACACTAAAACTCCTAAAAATACCACTGTTCAGAAATAAGTGCAACAGTGCAAACAAAATATAAGATGGTGACTCCGAAACCGCGAACGCTGAAGCGGTTTACCTTGAGTCTCCAAACAGCAACCGCGCTACTATCAATCACTTGATCGGCTATGTGAAAACCTGGAATCTGTACAAAAATGTGCAGAAGAGTAGTATGAGCACACCACAGCGGTGCCCAGTAAGTATCAAGACTAACCTCGGTGAAGTAGTGACGAGGACTAGTCAAGACACCCATTAGTCTAGTAAACTGAACAAGTATAAATATAGAAATCAGGGAAATAATGATATACATAAAGGCTACGTAATATAGCTAACAAGACAGTGAATCCGATAAAGAAGGAAAACAATAAGTATCAGCGGAAACCATGAAGTAACACAAAGACTGAATATATCACAGACAAATCCGGCATGTAAATATACAACACGAGCATGTAATGATTCAGAAACTCCAACCATTTCTACATCAAATTCATAGCCATCTCCACGAGGTTCCGAACCTCGGATAATTCATCACTTACGGCTCCCAATATCCGAACTCTAACACTTGGCAACTTGCACCCTCATTCGAGTACTAACTGCACGGACGACTTACATGCCAATTGGGTCATTCCCACCCATACGGTAAGCACAACAAGAGTATCTATATTTGACAACAACAAGGAGTCCTGAATCCATTAGTAGTACTTAACAAAGTGTATGCTTGTGCAGGAGTCCTAACATGATTTCAACAACCAATAGACATAAGGAAAACAAAAGGGGCAACACGTATAGTTTCATCTCACAAATTTCCACACAAATGAATTCACACGGTAAGTGCTCCAGTACATAATATCAACAACAAGGAATGCCCCCAGGCCAACACAATTATCACAAACAATCCCTGCCATAGCCCACCTTGTCACGCCACATGCGCAACACTCAATCTCGTATCCCGCCTTATCACGTTGCATGTGCAATATCAGTAGTAAACACGGCACGGCAGAAACCTCGTGCAAATCCCCATATCAACAACTGCACGGCAGAAACCTCGTGAATCAACACAACCAGTACAACAACAACAACAACAACAACAACAATATGGGCAACAGTTCATAATAAAATTAATATATCAACTCAATAACCTTCGATCACAAGATAGTCAAAACTAGTTCAGGAGAAATAAACATAATAAGGAGAGCTAGGCATATTAAGAAATCACTCCACAAGGAAGGAAAATAGCATGTAACAGTCGCACCTAATTACACGGGTGAACAACAAGAAATCAACACAAATCTGATAACTCCATATAAGGCAAGTCACGAAGGTATAGAGTATCTAAACTTCCTTTATGGTTGAGCAGTTACGAGAATATTCAACAATTTCCACTTAAGGACAAGCAACAGAGAATAATCACAACTTCATTTAAGACCAAAATAATTATAGTATGAGATGAAGATAATTACAAATTTGAGATGCGTAGTTAAGAAGATATAGCATGACAGTAAAGGAAATAAAACCTTCATATAATTCAATTAGGAGTCAAGTAGGCAATAGGAGTAAATCCAAAAGTAAGAACTTCCACATTTAAGCAAATAAAGATGACACTAGAAATTAGGAAATTCAATCATGCTAACGACACTTCATACTCGACGAATATAAGGATCTAAGATTCCTAAAGGGTCAACATCCCACAAATAAGTCCGAGCATGCGCTCGTCACCTCGCGTACACGAACTACAATCACATAGAAGACTCAAATCCTAAGGGGTAATTCCCCCACACAAGGTTAGGCAAGATACTTACCTCAACCTCTCAAAACAAACTTGAAGTCACGTTCTTGCCACAAGTATCTGATTCCCAATGGCCCAAATCTACTCAAATCAATAGCATTGTGTAAATAATACTACAATCAACTAGTTTAACAAATAAATTTGAAGCGACGACAAAGAATTAGGAAAATTGCCCAAAATGTTCCTCGGGCCCACGTCTCGGATTCAGGTAAAATTTATATTTTCCGGACACCCATTCACTCAAAAGTCTAAACATATGAAAAACTCTCAAATCGAAGGTCAAAAACCCAATCAAAACTCAATAATTCGATCTATGAAGTTTATCCTATTTTCTACCCAAATTTTTTGAAATTAAAGGTTGGATTTAAGATTGGAAACATGGAAATTGGTCTATAATGGATAGAAATCAGTTACCCAAATTACCCAGGTCCAAAAGCCTCCAAAAATAGCCTCTCCCGAGCTCCCCAAATCGAAAATGGTTAAAATAACATAAACCATCGGTTCTGCCCCTTTTCTGGCCAGCAATTCCGCACCTGCGGAACTACCATCGCAGGTGCAAAAATCGACTAAAAAGTCCGGGGTCGCACCTGCAGTCAAATGGCCGCACCCGCGGCTCCGCACCTGCGAGGATTTGGGCTAAGTTCCGCACCTGCGAACTCATCGCCGCACCTGCATGTCCGCACCTGCGGAAGGTCCATCGCAGGTGCGAGACACCAGAACCAGCAATGATTCAGCCGTCTCCCAAGTTCTTAAAACACCCGATGAGCATCCTAAACGTACCTGAGGCCCCCGGGACCCCGTCCGACCACACACACAAGTCATATAACCTAGCACGGGCTCGCTCGAGGTCTCAAGCCACATAAAACAACACTAACATGAGGACTTAAACTAATAGTCCATGAAAATTCTTCAAACTTCTATAAACCTTAAGTATTGCATTTAAGGTCCGAATCAAGTCAAATTAAGTCTGTTTCTTACCAAATTTCACAGATAACACATATAAATCATATCGAACCTGTACCGGGCTTCGAAATCATAATACGGGCCCAATATCACAGGTTTCGCCTCAAATTTCATTTTCAAAAACCTTTATATTTTTCAGAAAATAATTTTCTTTAAAATTCATTTATCGGACCTGGGACCTCGTAATTCGATTCCGGGCATGCGCCCGAGTCCCATATTTTTCTACGGACCCTCCGGGACCGTCAATTCACGGATCCGGGTCCGTTTACCAAAATTGTTGACTGAAGTCATCTTTATTCAAATTTCCAATACAGAATTTTCATTTTTATCAATTTTTTTCACATAAAGGCTTCCCAGCTACACGCCCGGGCTGCGCATGCAAATCTAGGTGAGATAGAAGGAGGTTTTCACGACCTCGGAACACAGACTTAGCTAGGAATATATGGGATGACCTTTTGGGTCATCACATGCCCGCTCCCATGAGAGTGGGGGAAATAACACTCCGCTCGCGGAATGTAAATTGCGAAGCGGTCACATGCAGTCATGCACTATCAACAGTCCACCTCGACTACATCAGGAAAACAAATACTCAAGTAAATGACAAACTTCTGTTTTAAAAGTCCCAAAAATAGTATTTAAATCTTTTCTCGAAATTCATTTTCCAAGTTTAACAATATTCAATAATAAAACCTTATTAGGAATGCAATTATCCACGGAGGAAATCAATTCTCATTCTAAATGATTGAGAAAGGTACACTCTAGCCTTCTTAGGAAATAAATTACCAAATTCAATAGCATTATCAGTCTAATATTATTGGCAGGATCACATGTACAACACGTAAGGCATGCTAGTGGGTCCTAGACTACCCGAACATAAGCATAATAGTAGCTACGCACGGACTCTCATCACCTCGTGCGTACGTAGTCCCCCCAGATAGTAGCACATACTTAATTATTTCACCTAGGGGGACAATTCCCCCTCACAAAGTTAGAAAGGAGACTCCAATGGATGCACAACGCCCCAAAACTACCAAATAACGGGCAAAGCAATGAAAATTTATTCTAATACTCGTAAAAAATTCAAATTATATAATTTTCCAACTCCGCTCAGTGAATTGACCAAAATGCCCTCGAGCCCACATGCCCGGAATTCGAAATTTTTCGAAGATATATTTTACCCATAGCTTTACTAGTTCAAAGATACAGTTTACTCTAAATTCCATGCTCAAATTCGTGGTAGAAATCCAAAATACCATTACTAGGCTTTTCCTCTAAAATCCCAATTTTTCTACTAATTTCCATGTCTAATCCATGCATATAACTTGCATTTAACTTAAAAACATGAAGAAATTACTTACCTTGACATTGATGATGAAATTCCCCTCTTGAAGCTCTCCTAAAATCGCATAAGCTATGAGAAAATGAACCAAGATCCTTGTTTTAAAACATTCTGCCCAGGCCGATTTTCGTACCTACGATCCAGTCCTCGCACCAACGCTTCTGCAGGTGTGCTCAAGAGCCCGCACCTGCGACCCATTGCCCGCATCTGCGCCTTCGCAGGTGTGAAAATTCCATCGCACCTGCGATCCCAGCCAAGCCAGCCCACTCTCGCACCTGCGGCGTCAAAGCCGCACCTGCGGCTCTGCAACTGCAGCCAAATCCTCGCAGGTGCGGTCACACCAAACACCAGCAGCTCCAACTCCTCTTCCAACTTTAAATTTGATCCGTTAACCACCCGGAATCCATCCGAGGCCCCCGGGACCCTGTCCAGTTACACCAACTTGTTCCAAAACATAGTGCAGACTTGCTCAAGGCCTCAAATCACATCAAACAACGCCAAAATGACGAATCACACCCTAATTCAATCTTTATGAACTCAGAAATTTCCAACTTCTTCATTCGATGCCGAAACCCGTCAAATCACCTCCGATTGACCCCAAATTCTGCGCACAAGTCGTATTCGACAATACGGACATGCTCCAACTTCCGTAATCGCATTCCGACCCCGATATCAAAATTTTCACTTCCGGTCGGATTTCTCAAAAACCTTTAAATTTCTATCTTTAGCCAAATGACTTCAAAATGTCCTACGGGCATCCGAATTCATTTCCGATCGCACTCCCAACTCCAGAATCACCGTACGAAGCTATTCCCAGACTCGGAATCCCAAACAGACATCAATAACACTGAAATGCGATTCAAGCCAAACTTAGGAAATTTTCTTCAAAATACTGACTTCCACAATATACGCCGAAACGTTCCCGTGTAATCCAAAACCCGATCCGGACATACGCCCAAGTCTGAAATCATCATACGAACCTACATGAACCTTCAAATCCTGATTCGGAGGTTGTTTACTCAAATTTCCAATCTTAGTCCATTTCTCCAACTTAAGGCTTCTGAAATGAGAATTTTCTTTCCAATTTGACTCCGAACTTCCCAAAATTCAACTCCGACCATGCCTACGGGTCATAATACCTGAAATGGAGCTACTCAAGACTTCAAATCGCTGAACGACGCGCTTGAGCTCAAAACGATTGGTCGGGTCATTACATCACTATCAACAACATAATAGTTCAATCAATGGCAAAATCAGAACAGTAAACAATACTGTAATTAAAAATAAACAGTAAGTATAATAAATAAAAATCAAAGTTTTTATCTACCGTTTCTCAGAAAAAGGTGAAGTTTTTATGTTCTTCAAATCGTTTTCTGAATTTCAATATTCTGATAAAGTTTTTATATCTTCAAATCAAAACAGTAAAATTCAGAAGGAGTAGAAAACCACACAGGTTTTAATCTCCACAAACAAAATACAGAATAAAAAAAAATTAATTTCCTTAAGATTGTTATTCAATCTGTATTGGTGTAAAATCATAAAGCATTGAACTTTCTGAAATAAAACCGTAAACAGAAAGTTAGTAGAACAAAATTAACGAAATAAATTTTGAAAACAATGTAGGAATAAATCGGGCCCACTGAATGCACAGTGTGTCCTTAAGGAAATTATTCCTCTCAAGTACCCGAGGTGTTAGAATATTATCCTCCCAGGATAGATCGATTTAACTCACCAGCGTATTGGTACCAAGAACTCTGGTGAACGGCGAACCACTCAATGGTCGTAAAATACACTGGAATATATTGTGCAGAAGAAGAAGAAGATCAGAAAATTTAGTAAGTAAAAATTCTGGGATTCAAGGCATCTTTAATACCATTTTACATTGATTCTGAAAAGGTTTGTAACCTTTCAGAACAACCATAGTTGTTGGAACATGTGACAATATTGCGGGAAAATTAAAAACGGATTTAAAATAATCCGGGTAAGAAAAACGAACCGGACTGGATCAGACCGGGTCGCAGGTCATGGGTTATTCCGGATTGAATTTTTGTTAATTATTAAATTAATTAATTAAATAATTTGAAAAGAATTTTGTCCAAAAAGATTAATCAATCAATCTTTGACCAAATCCAAAGCAGAGTTACCTAAGTCAAAGGCCGCCGAAAAATTATTTTGTATAGATAGGTCAACTTATTGTGTGTATATATATAAGTATTGTATTTTGAATCCTCTTTGCGTTTCCTTCTATATATTCGACACTCATTAGTGAAATTTTTATATTCACACTTTTTGTGCCGAGGGTCTATTGAAAACAGTTTCTTTATTTATCTGGAGTAGGGCCGGACTCCGGAAATACAGAAACGCCACGATCCCCTGACCCCTTCACTTGATTGTTGTGGTAATAAATCCGCACTTCATCCGCTATCTGTATTTTTAAGGTGTCAAACGTTATAGACATATAAATGAAGTACGTAAATTGTGTGGTTTCGCCGTATGCAAAATCGTGCACGATGTTAATATTCTTGCATTAACGAGAGAGACGTGAAGAAAACAAAAATGGTAAGCAACGAGAAAAGTGTGATTGAAGAATTTGGATTAATTAATTCTCCACCAAGTTCCCGTACATTTCATTTTTACAGAAAAGATGAAAATATAAGTAATATAATATTCCTTAAACCGAGTTAATTAAACAAACTCACACAGTTTTACATTGATCACATTGATCCTGTGCAGCAAACACAACATTGTGTAGAAGTTCAGAGTACTCATCCTTTTCAATAATACGAACAAAAAGAAGGTAGAAATCTACTTATAGACGCTGGTGATAGGACCAAATTGTAAATCGGTAAACAACAACAACCCAACCGAATTCCACTAGTGACGTATGAGAGGGAATAATGTACGCAGATCTTATTTATATCCCGAAGGAATAGAGATGCTGTTTTCGAGAGACCCTCGGCTCAGAGACAATAGATCAGTAACTACAACATAAACAAAAAAAATAGTATTAGCATCGTAAAATACAACAAATAAATGGAAAGGCCAAAATGGGAAAGACGGCCAAAAAAAGAAAACAAATTGTAAATTTGTAAAATTTGTTTTTTACTCTTGTTATGTCTTATTATGTCGTGAGTAATGGTTCCCATAATGTACAGTTCATATATTCTCTATGATTGGACCCTCTAACTAGCTCTATTACCGTTTTATTGATAGACAGAGTTGATCGATACTTCGACTAGTAACCCGTGAAATTAGTTGAACTACGAACAAAATATCTGAACATCATTATATACAATATAAAAAAGAAAAGAAAACAGAGAACATGATGGAAAGAGTTGTGAGAATTACATCAAGTAGGTTGGCTTCTGCGGTTAATTTTTCTATTATGCAAAATCGTGCACGTCAAATTTATTTCGATATAATCCCATTAATTTAATGGTTTGGTGAAATTTAATGAGCATTACACAAAAATTTCATTCTTCTCTTCCTCCGTTAAGAGAAGCATTTCTATAAACAAAGAAGCTTCATTTACGCTTATTAGAATTTCTGAATTTATCGGATTAAACTCGTGATAATCATAATCCTGCTAAAATGGCATCCGAAGCAGTTACAACACAAAAAAAGTAGTAGCTAAGTAAGGACTAGGGCTGTCAGATTTGGCGCAAGTCCAAATGTTCCGCCCCCACCCCTCCAAAGTTGGGCTAGTTATTGACCCCGCTCATTTATTGAAAATGTTTTTTCACAAACAACTATTGTTTAGTGATTATTAGTTAATTGTAGCTACCATTTAATATATTACTTCCTATAGCTATATTTTCAGTTTTTTAATGTGTATTCGATGTATTTAAGCTACTGTATTCCTGAATACATTAGCAATACACGGCGCTAAACATGGGGCTACAACTGGATAGTCAAATATATTTGGGTGTATTTGACTGTATTCACCTGTATGTAATAATGGAAAAAGTGAAATTCCAGGTCGTTTCAGATTTTTTTAAAGAAAAGTGTATTAAGTTACATAATAGACTCCTAATATAACTCAATTAACTCATTACATCAGCCGTAATTGTTTTTCTAGTGAATAATCAATTTTTTTCCCCTAAAACGTTATATAAAGCAAAATAGAGCATTCGAAGATAGATTGTTTCTTCCCTTATCTGTTTTTTTTCGTGTGTGCTTCTGTGTTCAACAAATAAAACAGAGAATTGATACATTCATATATAGAAATCGGTCAACCAATTACATATGGCAAGTTTAACAGTTTTGCTGCGTCATTCTGGCAAGTAGGACAGTGAGAGGAACTATGTCGATTATTCGATTGAGGGGATACTAATAAATGAGTATGCGTCGTACAATGATTTGGTTTCTTCTATTTCTAAACAACTCGACATAGATTTGCGCTCAAAGTCATTCAAAATCGAATACAAAGTAGATGGAAATTGCACGCCAATGAAAATACATAACGACATGGGTCACATGGTGTATGTAGAGTTGAAAAAAGTGAACAGAGAATTCGAGATGTATCCTTTGTGCATAACTACAATTGACAAAGAAGTTGTAGCTAGAGGTAGTTTAGTTCTAGGCGACATTATGCAAATTGATGAAGCAATTCAAAGGTGTAATTTCGATACAGATTATACACTTGCTATCGAGTCTTTCAACTCAGGAGAACCAATTGAGGTGTTCGAATTGAACACGAATTTGATTATTTCAAAAACTAAGCAAAGAGAGGTTATGGCTGGACAAGTATATAAGGATAAGGCTACATTGAAACAGATAATGGAACATTACGCAATATCTGAAAGATTTCAATTCCGTGTTGATAAGTCTAATGCTATCAGGTTTGATTGTTATTAACTACAACTTGTTAAATGTCAAGTTATATTCAAATGTATTATTATGTAAGATGAGTGTGAACACATATTTTGTTTCCATGACAACATGTTTAAGCTGTATTTAGGTTTGCCTGGGTATATTTACATGTAAATAAATATAAAAAAATATGAAGACAACCTGTAAAATACATCTGAATACAACATGTGGAATCCAATATGTTGAATACAGATAAATATAATGTGTATTCGAATACATTTGAATACAACCTGTTGAATACACATGAATACAATCTGTTAGATACATCCGATACGAGTGTATTGGAAAAAGATGTCATATTTCATTCACCAGCCACTGATTCTTTTTTTTTATTACATATAAATATAACTAAAAACAAAACAACTCTTTGGATAAGGGATTGTATATGATTTCTGCATATTAAATACATGTATTCAAATACCACTGAATACATATTAATACATATGTTATATACATATGATATGAGTGTATTGTATAAAGGTCTTATAGACTCCTAACATATGTAAATAAATATAAAAATACATGTAGACAACCTGTAAAATACATATGAATAAAACCTGTGGAATGCAATATGTTGAATACGGATCAATAGAATGTGTATTCGAATACATCTGAATACAACATGTTGAATACACATTAATACAATATGTTAGATACATATGATATGAATTCTTATTTATATGTTATAGTGGCTCTCACTATTTTTTTAGATGTATTTTTACGTATTTAAATGTGTGTGTATATATATATATACATACATATATATATATATATATACATACATATATATATATACATACATACATATATATATATATACATACATATATATATATANTACATACAGCCTTATTCACATGTATATGTGTGTATTTTATAATAATGTATATATATGTAACAATGTATTCGCATTATATTAGTTAATTGTTAATCATTTATACTCATCGTATATATTGCAAAAAAATTATTTGCAGCTATACATTATTATGTATGTACCAGGATTGTGAATGGAGGTTTAAGGCATCTAGCATTAACAAATTACAAATGTTCAAAGTGAGAGAGTACAATGATAAGCATACATGTCTGTTAAAGGATAAGGTCTATGAGCAACGTCAAGCAAGTAGTAGTCTTATCTGTGGTATGATTAGGTCCAAGCTTACTAATCATAAGAGGAAATACACCCCAAAAGATATAATTGATGATGTGAAATCAGATTTTGGTGTAGATGTTAGTTACATGTTGGCGTGGCGGGCTAAAGAAAAGGCAATGAATTTTTTGAGGGGTGAACCGTCTGATTCATACAATAAATTACCAGAATACTTGTATATAATGGATATGACATATCTTGGTTCGCACATTAGAATGGTAAAATCCCTACAAAATGAGTTCATGTATGTGTATATATCATTGTATGTCATTATAAAGGGGTTCGATCAATGTAGATCCATTGTGGTTGTGAATGGAAACCATCTAAAATCATATTACACTGGGACTTTTGTCTCGGCCAGCACGTTGGATGGTGTAGGTGAGTATGGGGATTATAATTAAATTTGATAATATTACTGCATATTAAAGATTCAAATACATATTTACCATTGTCTTTACAGGTCATATACTGCCACTAGCATATGGTGTTATTGATTCAGAGAATTATGCTACTTGGACGTGGTTCTTTGAAAGTTCAAGGTGGCATATGGTGAGAGGGAAAATATGTGCATCGTTTCAGATAGGGACGAGAGTATCATCAAGTCTGTATCGAGTGTGTATCTAACAGTACCACATTTTGCTTGTATATGGAATCTATGGAACAACGTATACAAGAAATTCAAAAAGAGTCATTCAAAGTTGAGCGAGATATACTTCTTGATGGCAAAAGTATACATACATGCTGAGTTTGACGGTCTAATGAAGAAGGTGGAGAAGGTAGATATTAGGGTGAAAGAATACTTGGATTTAGCTGGATATGAAAAGTGGGCTAGGTTGTATGCACCTGTTGACAGGGGATGGAAAATGACGTCAAATATTGCTGAGTCAATCAATGCCGTACTTGTGTCAGCAAGGGAATTGTCAATATACGACTTCGTCGAAGAAGTCAGAAAAATGTTTGGACGTTGGAATTGTAGCAATCGAAAAGAAGCTTCACAGACATACAAAACACTTGGGAAAAAATACCAGGAGATGCTTACTGTGAATGAGGCAATGTCTACACGAATGACTGTAAGTTGCACTCTTTTTTTTTAAGTCATTTTTAATCCTATATTCATCCCTTGTACAAGGTTTATTTATTTCTTATAAAATTTCCACTATTGAAAATACATAACTTATGGTCATTGTATCGTCAGTTGTATATAATGGTTTTGTTTCTAACCATATGTATGTCATAAAAAGATAGTTACCGTATATAATAGTATTCATCAGTCAAAGATGTCCTCATCTTTAATTGTAACGACCCGACCGGTCGTTTTGAGCTCCAGTGCTTCATTCAACGGTTTGAAGTTGTGAGCATCTCCATTTCAGATATTATGACTTGTAGGTATGGTTGGAATTGAATTTCGGGAAGTTTAGAGTTGATTTGGAAAGAAAATTCTCATTTCAGAAGCCTTAAGTTGGAAGAATCAACTAAGATTGGAATTTTGAGTAAACAACCTCCGAATCAGGATTTGAAGGTTCTTGCAGGTTCGTATGATAATTTAGGACTTGGGCGTATGTCCGGATCGGATTTTGGATAATCCGGGAGCGTTTCGATGCATATTGTGGAAGTTAGCATTTTTTGAAGAAATTTCCTAACTTTTGCTTCAAGCGTATTTCAGCGATATTGATGTACGTTTGGGATTCCGAGTCTGGGAATAGCTTTGTATGGTGATTCTGGAGTTGGGAGTGTGATCGGAAGTGAATTCGGATGTCCGGAGGTCATTTTGGAGTCATTTGGTTAAAGATAGAAATTTGAAGGTTTTTGAGCAATCCGACCGGAAGGGGAAATTTTGATATCGGGGTCGGACTGCGATTCCGGAAGTTGGAGCAAGTCCGTAATGTCGAATATGACTTGTGCGCAAAATTTGTGGTCACTCGGACGTGATTTGATAGGTTTCGACATCGAATGTGGAAGTTTGAACGTTCTAAGTTCATTAAGCTTGAATTGGGTTGCGATTCGTGATTTTGGCGTTGTTTTATGTGATTTCGAGGCTCGACTAAGTTTGAATGAGGTATTGGGTCTGGTTGGTAGTTTTGGTTGAGTTCTCGGGGGCCTCGGCATGTTTCGGATGCTCAACGGGTCAATTTTTGCCTTGAGAGGGTTGCTGGTTTTCTGGTGTGAGTGCAACGGTATTTACTCTATACGATCGCGTGAGTGGGTGTGATCGCATAGAAGGATTTGGAGGCTACTGGATTTGTCCTATGCGAACGCAGGGTCTGGTGTGCGAACGCATAGAGGAAAAGGGAGTTGGGGGCTTAGGGCCCTTTGTCCTATGTGAATGCGGGTAGGGGACCGCGATCGTGGAGTGTTGGCTCGAGGAAGCTCTGCGAACGCAGAGAGTAGCTGGGGCCTGGGCAGACAGTTTATAAGCAAAATTTGTGGCCATTTCTTCATTTCTTCCTTGCTTTGGTCGATTTTGGAGGAGCTTCAAAAGAGTATTTCTTCATGCAATGTCTAGGTAAGCAAATTCCTCCCGTTTTGAAGTTAAATACAAGATTATATGCATGAGAATTTATTGAAAATTTTGAAAAATCTTAAAGAAACCTAGAAAATGGAAATTGGATTTTTAACCACGAATTGAGCATGAATATTTGAGTAAATTTTATATTTGAGTTAGTAACACTATGGGTAGAATATATCTTTGAGAAATTTCGGATCCAGGGCACGTGGGCCCGAGGGAATTTTGGTCATTTCACCGAGCAGAGTTGGCCATTATATAATTTGGAATTTTTGCAAATATTAGAGTATATGTTCATTGGTTTGTCGTTGTTTGGATAGTTTCGGAGCGTTGTGCAACGATTTGAGTCGTCGGAAGGGCTTGCAAGACGGTTATGGAATTACAGAGCGAGGTATGTCGCCTTTCTAACTTTGTGAGGGGGAATTTTCCCCCTAGGTAAACTAATTAAGTATGTGTACTATCTGCGGGGGCTACGTACGCACTAGGTGACGGGAGTCCGTGCGTAGCTACTATTATGCCATGTCTGGGTAGCCTAGGACCCACTAGCATGCCTTACCTGTTTTACCTGTGATCTGGTCTGCTATATTAGACTGCTAATATAATTGAAATTGTAATTGAATGACTAAAAAAGATTACAGTTTATTTTCTTAAGCATCTAAAAAGAGATATTGATTTCCTTCGCGGGCAATTGTATTTCCGGATAAGGTTGTATTATTAAACATTATAAAAACATGGCAAGTGAATTTAGAAAAAGGATTTAAATACTATTTTGTTGTTTTTAAAAGAGAAATCGGTCATTTACTTGAGTATTTTTGTTCCCGACGTATTCGGGGTGGATTGTTGATTGTGCATGTCTGCATGTGACCACTTCACAATTTATATTCCGCGAGCGGAGTGTTATTTCCCACACTCTCATGGGAGCGAGCCGTACGCCACGGCGAGTTGAAATAAATATTATGATTCGGGTCGTTCGACCTTCGGCAGTGCACAAAGATGATTATTGTGATGGCTCACGCCGGTCGTCCTTATCCCGCATGCGCTTTCTAGATTGTTAAATATTTTTCATGATTTTAAAGTGATAAGATACTTGGGGGAAAATAAAAAAGAAATTGTGGATTTATGATATTTGGCGGAAACCAAAGATGAAATTTTTTATTTAAGATATTTTGAAAAATAATGAGAAAGTGGTAACTGTTTGAGGTCTCGGGGGCCTCGGGCATGTTTTGGATGCTCAACAGGTCGATTTTTTCCTTGAGAGTGTTGCTAGTTTTCTGGTGTGAGTGCAACAGGTATTTACTCTTTGCGATCGCGTGAGTGGGTGTGCGATCGCATAGAAGGATTTGGAGGCTGCTTGAATTTGGCATGTGCGATCGCGGGTAGTTTTTTGCAATCGCATAGAAGGATTTGTGAGGGCTGCTGGATTTGTCCTATGCGAACGCATGGTCTGGTGTGCGATCACATAGAGGAAAAGGGAGTGGGGTCCTAGGGGCCCTTTGTCCTATGCGAACGCAGGTAGGGGACCGCGGTCGTGGTGTGTTGGCTCGAGGAAGCTCTGCGAACGCACTCGTGGGCATGCGAATGCAGAGAGTAGCTGGGGCCTGGGCAGACAGTTTATAAGCGAAATTTGTGGCCATTTATTGATTTCTTCCTTGCTTTGGTCGATTTTGGAGGAGCTTCAAGAGAGGATTTCTTCATGAAATGTCTAGGTAAATAAATTCCTCCCGTTTTTAAGTTAAATACAAGATTATATGCATGGATTAGGCATGGGAATTTATTGGAAATTTTGAAAAATCTTAAAGAAACATAGAAAATGGAAATTGGATTTTTAGCCATGAATTGAGCATGAATATTTGAGTTAGTAACGCTATGGGTAGAATATATCTTCGAGAAATTTTGGATTCCGAGCACGTGGGCTCGAGGGAATTTTGGTCATTTCACCGAGCGGAGTTGGGGCATTATATAATTTGGAATTGTTGCAAATATTAGAGTATTTTCATTGGTTTGTCGTTGTTTGGATAGTTTCGGAGTGTTGTGCAACGATTTGAGTCGTCGGAAGGGCTTGGAAGCCGGTTATGGAATTTTGGAGTGAGGTAAGTCTTATTTCTAACTTTGTGAGGGGGAATTGTCGCCCTAGGTGAACTAATTAAGTATGTGTTACTATCTACGGGGGCTACGTACGCACGAGTTGACGGGAGTCTGTGCGTAGCTACTATTATGCCATGTCCGGGTAGCCTAGGACCCACTAGAATGCCTTACCTGTTGTACCTATGATCTTGTCTGCAATATTAGACTGCTAATATAATCGAAATTGTAATTTAATGACAAAAGAAGATTAGAGTTTATTTTCTTAAGCATCTAAAAAGAGAATTTGATTTCCTTCGTGGGCAATTGTATTTCCAGATAAGGTTGTATTATTAAACATTATAAGAACTTGGCAAGTGAATTTCGAAAAAGGATTTAAATACTATTTTGTGGTTTTTAAAAGAGAAATCGGTCATTTACTTGAGTATTTTTGTTCCCGACGTATTCGGGGTGGATTGTTGATTGTGCATGTCTGCATGTGACCGCTTCGCAATTTACATTCCACAAGCGGAGTGTTATTTCTCCCACTCTCATGGGAGCCGGTCGTACGCCATGGCTAGATTGAAAGAAATATTACGGTTCGGGTCGTGCGACCCTCAGCAGTGCACAAAGATGATTATTATGATGGCTCAGGCCGGTTGTCCTTATCCCATATGCACATGCTAAATTGTTAAATGTTTTTCATGATTTTAAAGTGATAAGATATTTGGGGGAAAATAAAGGAGAAATTGTGGATTTATGAAATTTGGGGGAAAACAAAGAGGAAATTGTTTATTTAAGATATTTTGGAAAATAATGAGAAAGTGGTAATTGTTTGTTTATTTCCAGTATTTACTTGAATTTCAGTGCCTTATATATCTGCCGCTTTACTACCTTTACATGCCTATCGTGTTCATCTTATACTGTTAATTAATTTGCTGGCCCTTAGTGAGTATCTGATTCGACCTCTCGTCACTACTTCTCTGAGGTTAGGCGGTCAACTTATTGAGTACACGTTGTTTTTGTACTCATGTTGCACTTGCTGTTCATTTTATTGCACAGGTACTTTCATAGCAATGTGGAGGATTCAGAGATTTAGGCGAGCTGCATCATCCGGAGGTGATCCGCAGCTGACAGAGTATCCCTTTTAAAATATATTAAAATACATGGATTGTATGTGATTTCAATATATTAAAATACATGAATTCAAATACCAATGAATACCTATTAATACAATCTGTTATATACATACGATATAAGTGTATTGTATAAAGGTCTTATAAAGTCATAATATATGTAAATAAATATAAAAAAATATATGAAGACAACCTGTAAAATACATCTGAATACAACCTGTAGAATGCAATATGTTGAATACAGATAAATAGAATGTGTATTCAAATACATCTGAATACTACCTGTTGAATAAATATGAATACAATCTGTTAGATACATACGATATGAGTGTATTGTAAAAATATGTCATATTTCATTCACCATCCACTGATTCTTTTTTTTATTACATATAAATATAACTAAAAACAAAACGACGCTTTGGATCAGGGATTGTATATGATTTCTATATATTACAATGCATGTATTCAAATACCACTGAATACATACTAATACATCTGTTATATACATACGATATGCGTGTATTGTATAAAGGTCTTCTAGACTCCTAATATATGTAAATCAATATAAAAATACAACCTGTAAAATACATATGAATAAAACCTGCGGAATGCAATATGTTGAATACAGATCAATAGAATGTGTATTCGAATACATCTGAATACAACCTGTCGAATACACATAAATAAAATATGTTAGATACATACAAACACAACCTGTTCATCACACTTGAATTAAGATGCACAAAAATATTGAATACATCGACTGAATACTTTAAATGGTCATATATAAACACTGTTGATACAGTGAATAGAATGAAAACATATTAATTTTCTTAACTAAACACCATTTTACCAAAACACTATCCAAAACCACATTCACCTAAAACTACTCTAACATTATCTTAACCAAAGTATCTGAATCCTTGATTTGCCTAACAATCTTTGTGGGTGCTTCGCTCTCGCTTATGGAATCAACATCTATCTTCCGCATAGCATAGTCCCAAAGGAGGGCACCATATCTTTGACGGAGTAAATTGGCATCAAATTTTGTTTGTGAAACCAAACCAAAAGTGCTCATAAATTCTGCGTATGCCGCAACATGCAACCCACAATCCCTGAAAAAATATACTAAAACAATTAAAAACAATTCATATTATTAGAGCTATAAATGATACAAAGAAAAGGATTGGTGTCATACATGCTCCCAGATTTATGTTGAGGAAAATTTGAAATGAAAACAACATCCAAGGGATAAGTTTGTGCCTTGTGACTGTATGTTGAGTCATGATACCAATCTATGCCTTGCTTATCTCTGTAAAAATCATTGATCGATAGATACAGAGGTACAAGATTAGCTAGCTTATCTATCTCAGAAGCCACATAGGCATCATGACTTGCTGATTTGTATGAGTCATATACTTTATACATCTCTCCTTTAATAAGATAACTGCCAATATCCAATGAAGTTTGTCCTTCAGGTTGAGTGGTATCAAGACATTGTCAACAGTATGCCACGGTACATTAGCTAATAATCTGTAGCCCCTTATGTACTCACAAACCACATCCTCTTCTTTGGCTACATTTGCATTACTATCCGTATCAGCATACCTATCAAAGATTTCAGCGATTATTGTCTTGAAAATACAATCAACAGTTGTATATTTGAAGTTGGTTATTTGGTTGTACTTTCCCTTCTTTCTCAAGTAGTAAAATATGACATCAATATGCTTGTAAAGACCTGGTCGACCATTTTAAGAATTAGCACCGTGATCCTCTATTAGCCGCTTCTCCCATGTATATTTATGTTATTGGAACTTTTCGGAGCGTTGAGTGATGAAGTCCGGGGTGATTTTGGACACATAGTCCATAAATGTGAAACTTATCTTTAGAAATCTTTTTGTAGCTAGAGCTGTATGAAGAAGGATCCGAAATGGAATTCTGTCGACTTCGTTAGCTTCGTTGGGTGATTTCAGGGTTAGGAGAGTGTTCGAAATGTGTTTTCGAGGTCTGTTGTGGATTTAGGATTGAATTGGCGAAAGTTAGAATTTCGGCGATTTTGACCGATAGGTGAAATTTTGATATCAGACTCGGAATGGAATTCTGAAAGCGACAGCAGGTCCGTAATGTCATTTATGACCTATGTGCAAAATTTGAGGTCATTCGGATGATTTTAGACGTGTTTCGGCATCAGATGTGAATTCTAGAAATTCCTAAGTTCTTAGGCTTGAATCTATGCATAGTTGATGATTTTGATGTTATGAGATGTGTTTTAAGGCTCGACCAAGTTTGAACAAGGTATTAGGGTCAGTTGGTAGGTTTGGTTAAGGTCCCGCGGGCCTCGGGGTTTACTTCGGATGCCCAACAGGTGAGTTTGAGACTTTGAGAGCAGCTAAACCATTCTGGTTCTGAAGTCTCGCACCTGCGATGGTATTTCCGCAGGTGCGGACACGCAGGTGCGAAGGGGGTGCCGCATGTGCGACCACAAATCGTTCAATGAATTTCCGCACATGCGATTGTGTTTTCGCAGGTGCGGACATGCAGGTGCGAAGAGGGTGCCGCAGGTGCAACCCTAGGTCGTTTAATGAATTTTCGCACCAACGATTGGGCTTCCGCAGGTGTGGCACCGCCAGGTGCGATCCCAGTGTCGCAGGTGCGAAACATCTGAGCTGGTTATACCAAAAATTTTCATAATTCCAAAATCGATTGTGAGCTCGGAACTTGGCGATTGTCAATGGGATTTGAAGAGGAGAATCATAGATAACGTTTTCTAACCTTAATCCATTTGTATATCAATAATATCTATCATTTTACTCAATCTAATCAATGAAATTGGATGAAAAACCATGAAAATGAGATGAAATTTCCCCAAGTAGAAATCTGAGGATTTTGTTGATTCTTGTTCCAGTGGGTTCATGGGTGAATGGGTGTTGGCGAAATATAAATTTTACCCGATTTCGAGACATAGGCCCGGGGGAATTTTTTGGCGAATTTCCTAATTTTGCATATTAGCTTATAAATAATTAGCTATTTTTGTTCCCTTGAAGTGATATTTACACCATGCAATTGATTTGAATAGATTTGGGCCACCCGGAGTCAGATACTCGTGGCAAGAGCGTGGTATTGAGTTGATTAGCGCAATCAAGGTTAGTGCCTTGCCTAATTCTGTGTTGGGGACTTCCCCTTAGGCATTTTTATACTGATTTTGTTACGTGGACGCCGTGTACGTGAGGTGACGAGTGCGTACACGGGTCATTGTTGCTAAATCCTATTTTTACTTCCATGAAATCGCTTATTTTCATTCATATATGACTGTTTCCTATCTTAATTGAGTAGATAGATTATGAGTAAGCATGCCTACCTTTTCTTACTTGATTCCCCCTTATTTGCTACTAGTCGCATCATGCTTAGGTAGATTTACCATATTCTTGCCTATTGTTTTTTCCTGGACTGTTTAATTAAGCCATAATTGGCATACTTATGCTTGGCATATTTAAATTGGGACTACGGACCGAGATCCGGGATCTTTCCCTTCATATTTAAATTGGGACTACGGACCGAGATCCGCGAGCTTTCCCCCTATACTGAAATGCATATTTAAATTGGGACTACGGACAAAGATCTGGGAGATTTCCCCCTGTATTGCATAGCATATTTAAATTGGGTCTACAAAATGAGATCTGGGAGCTTTCCCCGTGTATTGCATTGCACATTTACTTTTGAGATATATGCTGTTATTAAATCTTTTCGTTTTCATCAATCCTATTTATCATTGCTTATCTATATTTCACTGTTTTAAATTGTATATTGACTTGTTTTACAAACTCAATAAGGCCTCAACCTGACCTCGTCCCTACTTGACTGGGTTAGGCTTGGCACTTACGGAGTACCGAATGTGGAGTACTCATGCCCTTTCCTGCGCATGTTTTCCCCATGTGCAGATCCAGGAACCAACACCAAGTATCATTGCTAGGAGTCGTTCTAGCAGTAGCCAGGAGACCGCGAGGTAATTCTGCCGCGTCCGCAGAATCCCATGAGTCCCCTTCTACTCTAGTATAGGCGTAGAAGACTTATGTATTTTTCCATTGTTTCATTGTATAGAGCTACAGTTAGTACAGAGCTTGTGACTATGGTGACATTCCAGGTTTTGGGAAGTGAAAGTGTATATGCTGAGCGGCTATGTTATATCCACTTGAGTTTTTTGTGTCTTTATTTTATTGATTATGTCATTTTCCGTAAATTTTAGGCTTACCTAGTCATAGAGACTAGGTGCCGTCACGATACCTTTCAGAGGGAAAAATGGGCCGCGACAAGTTGGTATCAGAGCATGTAGGTTCATAGGAGTCACAAGTCACAAGCGGGTTTATTAGAGTCTCGCGGATCGGTGCGGAGACGTCAGTATCTATCTTCGAGAGGCTATGTAGCTGTTAAGAACAATCAAATTCTTTGGAACTCCTTATCGTGCTAGTTGATGTCATTAAATTCTTAAACTCTATTCTATTCTTGCTTGCAGATGGTTCGTACCCATACCGGACGTACTCATGACCAGGCACCCGAGCCCCCAGTCAGAGCCACCAGAGGCAGGGGCCGGGGCAGAGGACGAGCACGCGGTGCATCCCGAGCACCGGCTAGAGCAGAGGTAGAGGATCCCCCAGCAGCTACAATTAGAGGGGCACAGGAGGTCCCTACTGTTACTCCAGACCTCTGGGAGACATTGGCTCAGTTCTTGAGTGCCTTCAGTACTTTGTCTCAGGCGGGTCTGCTCCCGATAGCTCCAGCTACATCCCAGGCCGCAGGAGGGACACAGACTCCGCAACTCGTACTCCTGAGCAGAGGGTTCATATTGGGCAGGTTCCAGAGTATATTCCTATGCCCCCAGCAGCTCCAGCTCAGCATGAGACTAGGATAGCTGTTCCTGAGGCAGAGCAGCTCCGACTTGAGAGGTACAAGAAGTACTACCCAACTGAGTTCTGTGGACAAAGTTCGTATGACGCCCTGAGTTTTCTTGAGGGGTGTCATCTCATTCTCCGGACTATGGGTATTGTGGAGACGAGTGGGGTTTATTTCACTGCTTTCCAGCTGAGGGGAGCAGCTTATCAGTGGTGGAGTGCTTTTGAGCTTAGTAGCCCGGACGAGGCAGCTTCACTTACTTGGGCTCAGTTTTCCGAGATATTCTTACTTGAGCTTGTCCCTCAGAGCTTCAGGGATGCTTTGGGTGCGGAGTTTGAGCAGCTACGCGAGGGTGCCATGAAGTGTGTTAGAGTATGCAGTCTCTTTCAGTGATTTGGCTCGCCATGCACCAGCTTTGGCTGTCATTGTCAGAGAGAGGGTTCGACGCTTTATTGAGGGACTCCACCCCAGTATTCAGACCAGCATGACCAGAGAGCTGGAGACCGATATTACTTACTAGTAGGCCGTGAGTATTGCCTAGAGGATTGAGACTCTGTTAACCCGGGTCAGGGAGGAGAGAGAGGCCAAGAGGTCTCGAGAGACTGGTCATTTTTCAGGAGCTCGTGCACCAGCAGCACGCTATGGTAGGGGTTTTGTGAGTCGCCCTGTTTATTCAGCTCTCCCAGCAGCTAGCGGTATTCCAGCTCCTCCTAGACCTCAGGAGCCTTATTATGCACCACCAGTATCTCAGGTGCCCACTGCTCGAGGTGCTATCACTGGCCAGTCTAGCAGGCCACTTTAGAGTCATCATCGACTGCCACGTCCTCCGAGAAGTTGCTTGAGTGAGGTGACTCTCATCATATGATCAGTGATTGCCCTAGAGCGAAGAGGGGCGCACCACCTCAAACTTATTAGGGTGCACCCCCTTAGGCTTATCAGGCTCCATGTTTTCCACCAGGTCCTCCAGCTATTCTTCCAGCCCCAGCTGCTACCCCACCACCTCAGGAAGCTCGAGGTGGAGGTCGGGGAGGTCGAGGTCGCCATAGAGGGGGAGGCCAAGCCGGGTACTATGCTCTTCTGGCCTGGTCCGAGGCCATTGCTTCAGATTCAGTCATTACAAGTATTGTTCATGTTTGTTATAGGGATGCATCGATATTATTTTACCCAGGCTCTACATATTCATATGTGTCTTCCTATTTTGCTACACATCTGGGGATATCCCGGGATTCTTTGAGTTCCCCTTGTTTATGTTTCTACTCCGGTGGGAGATTCTCTTATTGTGGGCCGTGTATATCGGTCATGTTTTATTGCTATCTGTGGCTTTGAGACTAGAGTTGATTTACTACTACAAGGTATGGTAGATTTCGATGTTATATTGGGTATGGACTGACTGTCTCCCTATTATGCTATTCTTGATTGTCACACCAAGACCGTGACACTGGCTATGCCAGGATTTCTGAGGTTAGAGTGGAGAGGTTCCTTAGAGTATACTCCCCGCCGAGTCATTTCTTTACTTAAGGCTCAACGGATGGTTGAAAAGGGGTGTGATGCATATTTGGCTTATGTGAGATATGTTAGTTCTGAGACCCCTACAGTTGAGTCAGTTGCAGTTGTCAGGGACTATTCTGATCTATTTCTAGCTCATCTTCCGGGTATGCCACCCGATAGAGACTTTGATTTCGGCATTTACTTGTTGCTGGCACTCAGCCCATTTCCATTCCTCCTTATCGCTTGGCTCCTCCTCAGTTGAAGGAGCAGTTACAAGAGTTGCTTTATAAGGGATTAGTCAGGCCCAGTGTATCACCTTGGGGCGCTCTGGTATTATTGTGAAGAAAAATGATGGCTCGACACGTATGTGTATTGACTACCGACAACTGAATAAGGTGACACTGAAGAATAGGTACCCATTGCCTTGCATTGATGATCTATTTGACCAGTTACAGGGTGCTAAGGTGTTCTCCAAGATTTATCTACGTTCTAGTTATCATCAGTTGAAGATTCGGGAACCGGATATCCCGAAGGATGCCTTCAAGACCAGATATGGCCACTATGAGTTCCTTGTTATGTCATTTGGGATGACCAATGCCCCAGCAACATTCATGCACCTGATGCACATCATATTTTGACCCTATCTTGATATTTTCGTCATTGTGTTCATTGATGACATTCTAGTATATTCTAGGTACCAGGAGGACCATGAGCAGCTCTTGAGGATCGTGCTTCAGACGTTGAGGGAGAAGAAGTTGTATGCCAAGTTTTCTAAGTGTGCATTTTGGCTTGATTCTGTGGCATTCCTAGGACACGTGGTGTCTTCAGATGGGATCAAGGTAGATCCAAAGAAGGTGAAGGCGGTACAGAGTTGGCCCGGACCGTCCTCAGCTACTGAGATCCGTAGTTTCCTCGGTTTAGCTGGGTATTATCGCCTTTTTATGGAGGGATTTTCATCCATTTCAGCGCCTATCACCAGAACGACCCAGAAAGGTGCATCTTTTATATGGACTGAGGAGTGTGAGGAGAGCTTTTAGAAGCTCAAGACAGCCCTGACTACAGCTCCTGTGTTGGTTTTGCCTACCGGTTCCGGGTCCTATACAGTTTATTGTGATGCTTCGAGGATTGGATTGGGAACGGTGTTGATGCAGGACAGTAGGGTAATTGCCTACGCGTCCAAACATTTGAAGGTCCATGAGAAAAACTACCATGTTCATGATCTCGAGTTAGCAGGAATTGTTCACGCCCTGAAGATATGGCATCATTATTTATATGGTGTTCCCTATGAGATATTCACGGATCACCAGAGTTTGCAGCACATATTCAGGCAGAATGATCTAAATTTGTGCCAGCGTATGTGGTTGGAGTTTCTAAAGGACTATGACATCACTATATTATACCACCCGGGGAAGGACAATGTGGTGGCCGACGCCTTGAGTCGCCGGGCGAAGAGTTTGGGGAGTTTGGCATACCTTCATGCAACTGAGAGGCCTCTAGCCTTAGATGTTCAGTCCTTAGCCAGTCAGTTCATGAGATTGGATCTTTCTAAGCCTTGTCGGGTATTATCTTGTGTGGTTGCTCGATCTTTCCTTCATGACCGTATCAGAGAGCGCCAATTTGATGATCCCCCCATTTTGGTTCTTCAGGATGGAGTCCGGTGGAGTGATGCCAGGGATGTGACTATAGGAGATGACGGGGTGATGAGGATGCAGGGCCGTATCTGTGTGCCCAATGTAGATGGGCTTCGGGAGTTGATTCTTGAGGAGGACCATAGTTCGTGGTATTCTATCCATCCGGGTACCGTGAAGATGTACCAGGATCTGAGACAGCACTATTGGTGGTAAAGGATGAAGAAGGATACAGTGGAGTTTGTAGCCAACTGTCTCAACTGTCAGCAAGTCAAATGTGAGCATCAGAGACCGGGAGGTTACTTCAGCAGATTGAGCTTCCAGAGTGGAAGTGGGAGCGGATCACCATGGACTTTGTGGTTGGACTTCCTCGGACTTTGAGGAAGCATGGTGCTATTTGGGTGATTGTGGATCGACTGACCAAATCGGCCCATTTCATTCCAGTGCTGACTACATATTCATCTGAGAGGTTGGATGAGATTTATATTGGAGAGATTGTTTGCCTCTACGGTATTCCAGTATCTATCATTTCAGACAGAGGTACACAGTTCACTTCACGGTTCTGGAGAGCCGTTCAGCAGGAGTTAGGCACCAGGGTAGAGTTGAGTACAACTTTTCACCCTTATACAGACGGGCAGTCCGAGCGCATGATTCAGATTCTCGAGGATATGCTACGTGTCTGTGTGATATATTTTGGAGGGTCATGGGATCGATACTTGCCCCTTGCAGAATTTGCTTATAACAACAACTACCAGTCCAGCATTTAGATGGCGCAGTATGAGGCTTTGTATAGTAGGCGGTGCAGGTCTCCTGTGGGATGGTTTGAGCCGGGAGAGGCCCGATTGTTGGGTGCAGACATGCTTCAGGATTCCCTGTACAAGGTGAAGGTGATTCAGGAAAGACTTCGCACAACTCAGTCCAGGCAGAAGAGCTATGTCGACCGAAAGGTTCGTGACTTGGCATTTATGGCTGGTGATTGTGCTTTGCTTCGGGTATCTCCTATGAAGGGCGTCATGAGGTTCGGGAAGAAAGGCAAGCTGAGTCCGAGATTTATTGTCCCTTTTGAGGTGTTGCGACGTGTTGGGGAGGTTGCTTATGAGCTAGCCCTGCCTCCCAGCCTAGTAGGGGTTCATCTGGTGTTCCACGTCTCCATGCTCCGGAAGTATCACGGTGACCCGACTCATGTCTTCGATTTCAGCTCAGTCCAGTTGGACAAGGAGCTATCATATGTTGAAGAGCATGTGGCTATATTGGACAGGCAGGTCAGAAAGCTCAGATGGAAGAATATTGCCTCAGTTAATGTTCAGTGGAGGGGTCATCCAGTCGAGGAGGCAACTTGGGAGACCGAGCAGGATATGTCAGTACCCTCATCTTTTCCCAGCTTCAGGTATGTTTCTACGCTCGTTCAAGGACGGACAATTTTCTTAAGAGGGGGAGGATGTAACGACCCGATCGGTCATTTTAAGAATTATCTCCCCGATCCCCTATTAACTCCCATGTCTATTTATGTTATTGGAACTTGTCGGAGCGTTGAGTGATGAAGTTTGGGGTGATTTTGGACACATAGTCCATAAATGTGGAATTTAGCTTTAGAAATCTAGCTGTAGCTATATTTGTGTGAAGACGTATCCGGAATGGAATCTCGTCGACTCTTTTAGCTCCGTTGGGTGATTTTGGGGTTAGCAGCATGTTCGGAATGTGTTTTAGAGGTCGGTTCTGGATTTAGGCTTGAATTGGCGAAAGTTAGAATTTTGGCGATTTTGACCGATAGGTGAAATTTTGATATTGGACTCGGAATGGAATTCCGAAAGTGACAGCAGGTCTGTAATGTCATTTATGACATGTGTGCAAAATTTGAGGTCATTCGGATGAGTTTAGACATGTTTCGGCATTAGGTGTGAACTCTAGAAATTCCTAAGTTCTTAGGCTTGAATCTATGCATAGTTGATGATTTTGATGTTATTAGATGTGTTTTTAAGGCGAACAAGTTTGAACAAGGTATTAGGGTCAGTTGGTAGGTTTGGTTGAGGTCCCGGGGGCCTCGGGGTTGTTTCGGATGCCTAACGGGTGAGTTTGAGACTTTGAGAGGAGCTGAACCATTCTGGTTCTGAAATCTCGCACCTGTGATTGGGTTTCCGCAGGTGCGGCACCGCAAGTGCGATCCCAGTATTGCAGGTGCGAAACATCTGGGCTAGTTATACCAAAAATCCGAGGGTTTGAAATTCATAATTCCAAAATCGATTGTGAGCTCGGAACTTGGCGATTTTCAGTGGGATTTGAAGAGGAGAATCATAGGTAATGTTTTCTAACCTTAATCCATTTGTATATGAATAATATCTATCATTTTCCTCAATCAAATGGGTGTTCGGGAAATATAAATTTTACCCGATTCTGAGACGTGGGCCTGGGGGAGTTTTTGGGCGATTTTCCTAATTTCGCGTATTAGCTTATAAATAATTAGCTATTTTTTTCCCTTGAAGTGATATTTATACCATGCAATCGATTTGAATAGATTTGGGCCACCCGGAGTCAGATACTCGTGGAAAGAGCGTGGTATTGAGTTGATTAGCGTAGTCAAAGTAAGTGGCTTGCCTAATTCTTTGTTGGGGACTTCCCCTTAGATATTTTTATACTGATTTTGTTACGTGGACGCCGTGTACGTGAGGTGACAAGTGCGTACACGGGTCATTGTTGCTAAAATCCTATTTTTACTTGCATGAAATCGCTCATTGTCATTCAAATATGATTGTTTCCTATCTTAATTGAGTAGATAGCTTAAGAGTAAGCATGCCTACCTGTTCTTACTTGATTCCCCCTTATTTGCTACTAGTCGCATCATGTTTAGGTAGCTTTACCCTATTCTTGCATGTTGTTTTTTCCTGGACTGTTTAATTAAGCCATAATTGACATACTTCTGCTTTGCATATTTAAATTGGGACTACGGACCAAGATCTGAGAGCTTTCTCCCTGTACTTCATTTCATATTTAAATTGGGACTACGGACCGAGATCCGGGAGCTTTCCCCCTGTACTGAAATGCATATTTAAATTGGGACTACGAACGGAGATCCAGGAGCTTTCCCCATGTATTGCATAGCATATTTAAATTGGGACTATAGACTGAGATCCGGGAGCTTTCCCCGTGTACTGCATTAGACATTTACTATTGAGATATATGTTGCGCTGAGCCGAGGGTTCTCTTTCTGTTATTAAATCTTTCCGTTTTCATTAATCCTGTTTATCATTGCTTATCTATATTTCACTATTTTTAATTGTATATTGACTTGTTTTACAAACTCAGTAGGGCCTCAACCTGACCTCGTCACTACTTGACTGGGGTTAGGCTTGGCATTTACGGAGTACCGAATGTGGAGTACTCACGCCCTTTCCTGTGCATGTTTTGCCCATGTGCAGATCCAGGTACCAACACCCAGTATCGTGGCTAGGAGTCGTTCTAGCAGCAGTCAGGAGACCGCGAGGTAATTCTTTTGCGTCCGCAGAATCCCACGAGTCCCCTTCTACTCTAGTATAGGAATAGAAGACTTATGTATTTTTCCACTGTTTCATTGTATCGAGCTACAGTTAGTACAGAGCTTGTGACTATGGTGACATTCCGGGTTTTGGGAAGTGAAAGTGTATATGCTGAGCATCTATGTTATATCCACTTGAGTTCTTTTCTGTCTTTATTTTTATTGATTCATCCGCAAATTTTAGGCTTACCTAGTCATAGAGACTAGGTGCCGTCACGATACCTTTCAGAGGGAAAAATGGGTCGTGACAATGCTACATATAAAATTGACTTCATAGCGTCAGTACGTTGAATAAAATCAGTAAAACATACCGAATATAGAAAACTTTATTTAGAAATATCAATTGATGAATACATGTATGTATTTGATATTAAATACAGCTAAATACGTTCTGGTAACTATATACATATTGATAACGAAACATACTGGTCTATATCATATCGTACAATTGAGGATATAATAAAGAAAACATACTACTTATAACAAGATTATACATGAATAA